>JBAMJV010002007.1:0-205000 GCA_037951105.1 Echinarachnius parma | reverse complement strand
TTAGTATTGTGTTTGGTAGTAAAGGCAAATGTGGATTAAACTAATTTAGGTTAACTTTCCCGTAGAGCTATACTCATTATAATCAAATCCTGTGTATTTATTTGTACTACAATGACGATGAAATAGAATAGTATTGCAAAAGAAATCATAAATCAAACATACACATTTCAGACGTGTTGTAAGCTCGCGGTCGCGCGCGTGTTATATGAATGTCACTTCCGTGATCGGTAAAGACCCGTATGTTACCTCGCTTCGTACCCGAAAGTGCTTTATACCGCGAACGGACCGGATTCGGGGATTCCCCAGTATCCTAATCTCACCACCGACTTCTTAAGCAATGGATAAGGGTGATAAACCACACAATCAGTGGAGTCGATGATGCGCATCGGCGGACATCTTGAAATTATATATACGTAACGGAGTGACTGGCATGGCAGTTCCCACTTGGAATTCCCCAGCATTGTCCCGTTAGTGGGTTATGGTGTAGGCCCTCTTGCAAAGCAGAGTACGCTGTGTTCCTAAAAAAAGACTGAATAAATACATAAAGTAAGTAATCACGTTGGGAGGTAGGTAATAAAGTAAGTAAGTAAGTAAGTAAGTAAGTAAGTAAGTAAGTAAGTAAGTAAGTAAGTAAGTAAGTAAGTAAGTAAGTAACTATGTTAGTAAGTAAGTAAGTATTAGTAAGTAAGTAAGTATTAGTAAGTAAGTAAGTAAGTAAGTAAGTAGTTAAAGGGATAGTTGAGTTTTGGTAGAGAGGGCGCTAGACTACTTTTTTTGTTGTGAGGTAATGAAAATCTGAGTGTAAAATTTGAAAGAGCATAATATTTAAATAATAAAATCATCTTTGTTTGATCAAAATCGATTCAGAGACGGCTGAAATATCCATAAATATATCAATTTGTAATAAACCTGGGGCCCCAGGTTTATTAGAGAATTTTGAACCAGCCGTTAAAAATTCAAAAAAATGCTTCCTCTTTTCAAAAAGTTACAAAATAGTTATTTAAATAGTTGTTGGTTCTTTTTCTATCTAATCACTATTTCAACAAAGCTTCACATGCACAATATTTTATTCAAAATGGTTGAAACCGATGAGTGTTTAGATAGCGCCCTCTTACGTTGTAACGGCTCTTTTTGAACGATAACATGATTTTTACTACGTCATTTTTAATTTTGTGTTCCTTTCTAGTTATAAATATTAGTTTGTAATGTAAAGATGCAGGTTTTGGTTACTAAAATTCAGTTTCACCAAAACTGTACTCTCCTTACCAGAACTCAACTATCCCTTTAAGTTAGTAAGTAAGTAAGTAATTAGATATGTCAGTAAATGAGTAATTAACTAAAACATTAGGTAAGTAATTTCATTGTATTTAATCAATTAAAATTAAAGACTTACATTGTAAATAATGAATGAGTAACCCCACTACAGACATCCCAGGGTATTCTGAAAGCTCATTTAACTTTTCATTTAAATATGCACTTAAGTCCATGATTTAATTGCACGCTGATTGAGTGGAAAATCGGTATTCTGAAAGCTCAATCAGCGTTCAATTAACTTCTGCGCGACTATCTTAAGCTCCTCCCACCTCATTAATATTCCATCCAATCAAATAGGCTGTTACAAGATTTTTACGCGCACTAACGCGCATGTGACCTCCTTCTTGGCATGGCCCTCTGCTCTCATCTCTACCGTTGAAAATCACTCCATATATTTTGTTTTCACTGTGATAATTCTGAAATAATTAATTTGTAACTATATCATCTAATGCCTGCATAGTCATTGTATCACACCTTTGATTGAAATAAATATTACTTTGTAAATATTGTTTAATTTGTAGCTATGTTATTTTATTCAACGAGACATTTCCTGTAAGTCAATATGTTCAATACCCCTGTCTAGGATGAAAAGGAATGAATAACAAATCATTTCATTTCAATGTTAATTGCAGCAATATGAAATCAATCGACATGTCGGTTACTAAAGGACATTTAATAATGAACATTTGCGTGTTTCAGTTATTGAAATTAAACTTAATTAATTTGGATAAGATACATCCTTCAATAATTGTGTTTTCCTCCAAAATGAAACCATGTACCCTAGGCCATGATGAAATCATCAGATTTTAACTTTACGCTGTTTTATAAAGGATACATTTAATATAAAAAGTGAATATTGTTTGCAAGTTTTGATATTTATATCATTCAAATGCCTCCAATATTTGTCTGATTGTATTTGTGAATTAAAAGTCCATCTAATAGATGCAACGACGTGTATAACAAAAAGGTGATGATTATTTAGTTATCCCTAGAAGAAAAAAAAATGTATACAATACTTGACTAATATCATTTTAGCATAATTTTCTTTCTTTTATAAAATAAAATACTTATGTTGTTATTATTGCTGTAATCAGATAATATTTGACATAATCACAAAGTATATGTCTATACATTCTTGAATAATGTGGGGGAAATGTAATATAAACCGTTATGCAATAGAGGCATACACACTGATGCATTTTAATGAAAAGAAGATAATTCTTTCCATTAACCTTTTTGTTATACACGTTGCATCTATTAGATGGACTTTTAATTCACAAAGAAGATAATGTTACCATTATTCACCATCATTATGTTTGCTCAAAAGTAGTGATGATCTATTACAAAGTGTAACTATATTATGCGGAAACGTAAATGGATTAATAGACTTTTTAATAATATTATGTGAATCAATGTTGTCTAATGCAATATTCTATCTCTGTGATAGCGATTACGATATGCGTCATTATGTGCGAGAAAACCCCAGCCATGCTGGGATGTGAGTTCGTGGTTCAAATGTACCCCCTCCCGGTGCTAGTTATGACTTATGAGAGGTCTATAGCTCTTTTAACTTTTTCATTATCTTCAGACTTAAATGACCGCTAATTAAGCTTTCAGAATACCAATTTGCAATTAAATTGCGCGTAATAAGATGCGCGCAGATTACACAACTGCGCGTAATGATTTCCCGCCAAACGCTTGTTACCATGGTAGTTAAATGATTGAGAAGTTAATTTGGCTTTCAGAATACGAAAACGCTGATTGAACGCTGATTGAGTGCTAATTTGCTTTCAGAATACCGGGCCGGTATTCAATTCCATACTTAAGTCAGAATGTAAGGAGTTTACTTAGTATTTGGCTTAAGTAAATCACTTAGCCCAAATTAGGATTTAATTAATTAATCAACTGAATATCCTACAGAGATTTTGATCTTTTAATATCTTCGAATATTACATTTAGAGTTTGTTTTATCTAATTAAACATTTAAAAAAAAAAAAAAAAAAAAAAAAAATCAATTTTAATACACGGTAAGCAAAGTAATCAGCCTAGCAAAATGCTAGGTAAATGTCTTACTTAAAGGGACAGTCCCTCTTTTACAAAACGTCTGAACAGTTTCCAGTTGACAGATGGGGATGAAAGAAACGCAAAAAAAAAATCAGATCGAACAGCCCTATAATTTGGATTCTACGAATGAAAAACGAATGCGTCCCTCCATCAGACTATATATCGGTCAATAAAAGAGTTAAACTGATTTAGCATAACATTACAACTATATTGTACCTATTCTTGTAAAGGTATTGTGAAGCCAACATTTTGCAAAGGTATGTCACGGAAAAAAATCTCAAAGATGAAGAATATGTAATTACATGTAGTCAGTTTAAGCGAGGTTTGGTTATTTTGCCTAAGTAGTGTGTGGTCATGCTATTCTTAATTGTGCGCGGGTCACGTAGCTAGCGCAGGTCACATAGGGGTCACGCATAGCGTTGTGGTACTTCGTGGAATCCCTGTACGAACTTCCTCACTGGGTGAATATACGTATAATGCACAATTAATTGTTGGACGACGGTTTATTAGTTTTAGGTCTATAACTCCACGAAAAAGAGATTTCAAGCCCTAATTTTTTCAGGCATGCTATTAAATGACATTTCCGTTCATATAAGACAATAACCTCGCAACTTTTGAAATTTGGCTTGTAAAAGAGGGAATGTCCCTTTAAAGGGATAGTTGAGTATTGGTCAAACTTAACTTTGGTAACCAAAACCTGCACCATTACGGTACAAAGTAATAGTTATAATTTCACCATGCTCGAAAAGTATACACAATTACAAACGACTAAGTAAAACCCCTGTTATCATTTTTTTTTAAAGAGCTATTACAACTCAAGAGGGCGCTATTTAAAAAAATCACTGGTTTTAGCCATTTTTCATACAAAATTGTGTATTTAATGTTTTGTTAAAATAATGATTCAATAGAGATATCATCAAAGACTTTTTAAAAACCTATTCAGATTTTTTTCCGAGTAGTCTTTAAGCATTTTTTTTTTTGTTCTAAAAAGTCTAAATATCCCCCGGTGATTGCCGGTGAAGAATCTTTTGAATACAAAATATACTTATGGATATGTCAGCCGTTTCTGAACCGATTTTGATCAAATAAAACTTATTCTGTCATTAAAATTGTATGTTCTTTCAAATTTGACGGTCAGTTTTTCATTATCTCACAAAAAAATATCGGGGGGCCAATAATCAACGGTACCTTTAATCTAAGTATTGAATTGAATACCAGCTCAGGCCCCCATATTGCATTTGCTTCATCAAAAAAAGAAAAAAAGGGGGGGGGGGGGGGGTGTGCTTCCCCAAGCATCAAAGTGGATTGGATGTAAAGATCTAAGGGCCTATTTCATAAACCCAACAGTGAAAGGTTTAGCAATTTTGGATTGTGTTCGAATCTGTATGCCGCCCTCTTTAGATAGCACTCTGCCAGACCATAACAAACGTCTACTTCTTCTAAATGACCACAATCATTACTAGCTGATTATTCTGTCACTTTGATTTGGTTGTGATATACAGGATATAACACCCTACTCTCGGATTTTATTTTTGTTTTTTATTCACCTTAGATATGACATAAATATCGTTGGATAATTGTTGCCATTGTTTACTGGAGTTGTTCGGTTGTAGAGGGCAGAATATCAGATTTTGATTTTAAATCAATAAATAACAAATAGAAGGAAAAAACCACTCGGCTGGATTTTGAAAATCTGCTTTCAAAATCTGATAAGTTTCTAAAAAAAGTTTTTTTTTAACTAAAGATGATGTTTGATTTCAATTATCTGAGTTTTGGTATTACAATTTGAGTTCAGCAAAGTCAGTTGAGTTCGATGTAAAAACATGTCTCCAAATATTAATCCCCAGAAAGATTGATTTGAGTTATGTAAGATGCATTATTCAACAAGTAATTTGAGTGTATTATATAAAAAAAAATCAAATTATTGGGTGATCATTTTTGTAATATTGATTTTATTGTAAATTGCTTTTCAATGTGATTTTGTGAACCCGATTCAAAGTTTTATTTTTCGCGATTAAATGAACTCTTGCATGTTTGTACTTGACCATTATTTTAAGGGATCTAGTAATATCGTCCAAATCCTCAAAATCTAATTGCAATTCTAGCGTTGTAGTGATACTAACAATAGAAGCATTGGACAGGTGGTGGGTTTTCGAATTTCCCTTTCGTAAACAAATATATTTACGATTGAAGTGTTTAGATGTTAAACTGTCTACGGAATAATTTAAGCCGTGTACAAAGTAAGCGACATGAGTTATTGAATATCACTTTTCATTTTTGCTCATTTCTCAGCCAAAAAACATCCAATTTAACATCCAATTGTGTGGACATAATTATCACACCAATATGCATTTTATTAATCACTCCTCACTTTGTACACTCGTCAACAAAGTTACTAGATCCCTTTAAGAATGGAAATTGTAGCGTATTATGCTATGTGGTAAACAGGTCAATAGTTCTATATTAAAAATACACATTTTAAAACTTTTTATCACAAAACAAAACTATATATATCATCTCTGCGATGGGGGCAGTCATGCAACTGAATGTCTATCAAGTTGGGTAAAAACTCTGATGAAAGTGTTAGGTGACAGTCACAAATATACTGTGTTCTTATTGAGTTACTATAAAGTAAGATTTATTTGAAATCACAATCATTGAATAACCTTAATTTAATAACCTTCCACAAAATGTAAGACGTAAAACTAGATTATCTGTTTTTTAACAAGATTGTTCCCCCCTTGAACTGTTACCACTTATTTCACCTGTTTGATTGGCCACTCACAGCATCTTTATTGTTCTATGTCTCCGCCCCCTTCCGTAGCTGTATGCATGTGTTTGTATTATGTTTAGTATATTATGTATGTTATGTTTCCTTGTCAGTTATCCTTTGAAGAAGATTCAGCTAGGATCGAAAATGTAGGCCCTATATCGACTCTCATGTTATTACACAGGCATTATTATAGTACATAAGCAGTTGTCAGCACCATTTTATAACCAGGTTTTCCCATAGATCTGATTAATCATGATCCCACTTCTATGTTTATTTAATTTCTATGTGTATTTCATTGTATTGTATGTTTGTTTTTAGATAAGTTCCCTTATTGTACCTTATTGTAAGTTAAATTTGTATTCCTGTAAACCATGTTATTTGTTAATATATTTTTCTGTAATTTTATGTATTATACAACTGCTGATAGTTTTATTATTACAGAGTTATCATTTTGTGTTTAAAAAATAAAACAAAGAACAAACAAATAGTCAACAACAAACATTAGAGACGAATAAGAAGACTACCCAAACTGCAAGAATCAGACGGGAAAACAAGTAATAATTCATTTCTCACAAATCATCAATGCCTTTATTGTGCAATCCAAATGACATAGTTTACACAGAGAGAGTGCACATTCACCTTACATCCTTCCCAACTGGATCAGAGCAATCCGACATTTACAAAAACAGAATCAAGAAACCCGGCAGACAAAACATAAAAATATCACCATAATTTCACTTTCAGTCAATGATGAACATGCATTCATAGATACAATTAATGTAGGTAAACATTTCAGAAACCCATTGCTTGAGACAACTAAGCAACTAGTGGATCCGACGTAAGGTGTATTTCAACCAATCAGCACGTAGCATTTTGAGACTTAACCACAAATCAACGACGAGCAAGATTTGAGCAAAAGGGTCTTTGACAGTACACAATTTTAACATGCTGCTCAGTCAAAAAATAATAAAAACGGAGACAAATTCATACACAAATAACGCATTGCCATATATATATAGATATCTCTATATCATGTCAGAAACAATTCTCGAAAAATAAAACACATGATAATTACAACGAATCAGAACAGCACGGTTAATTCACAAATTTCTAAATTTACAAATCAAGTATCTTTTGTGCTCTTATTGTCAACAAAGCATACAAATCATGTATCTATTTGATTTAATTCTGGTTTAATGAATACAAATTTAATTTGTCATTAATAATGGCATTTCATTGGCAGCATCCTCATATTTCACACCATTTATGTAATGGTTATTTTATACCTTGAGTAAAAATAGATAAAAATACATCATCGGGAGAATATGTTTTAAAATTTCATGCTGTACATCTGATGTACTACACAAATTGAAAATTAAAATTACAAACCCATTTCAAATTCTGGATAAATATAAAACCAGTTTAAAATTACATTGATTATGCACAAAATGTGGGCATCAATTTCAGTTATTATAACAGTTATTATAACTTCTAAAATGCCAAATTTCATTGAAATGATTTCAATAAAAATCACAATCCATTACAATTCCTGAAATGGAGTTACTCTTTGTATATTAACCCATTAACTCTAGGAAGCTGTTGTATAGCATGTATTAAGGCTAGGGGAAATGAACTAACTTGTAGGCAAGGGGATAACATGACAAGTACATTTCAGTTCATTCTTCATTTCAGTTATTATTATATTCAATTTCAAATATTTGCGTAAATGTAAACATTTTGTGAAATGTCTTCTTAAAGCCTGCTTCAAGATAACAAATGATTAAAAGCTCCATCAAAAAGCATTTTGTTCAATAAAAAGAAGGCAGTCCTCATTACTAAATTGTCAATTTGAGTAGTAAAATTAACAAATTTGTTGGCTGTATATTTTGTACAATATTAAATGGCTACAAATGAATTTGTGAGTTGATCTGAGTGCTAAAACTAGCAAATTAATTTGGCAATACATTTTCAGAGATCTACATATTCCTTGTAAATTATAATCATTGAGTTGCGTATTAAGCATTATAATGTATATTCTCTTGTATGCATTTCTTCCTTGTCATAACTGTTTGAGTTAAATAAATATCAAATTAATAGAATACCATGAGTACAAATCCTGCTGCCTATTTTCCATACCGATACTAGACTGACAATAAGAGAAAGATGGGGAACAGAGCACGATTTAATTTCAAGCAAATATCATCAGTAAAATGCTGGCGGCCATTTTGACAAGGTGACTGGATGAGTTTTTAAAAATCCACATGATTTTTCTTAATTATATGTTAGACGAAACACTCTGTCACTTGAAACCATTGTCGGAATAAACACACCATGAGTATTTACAAACCAGTATCTTCCATAGAAATTTAAAAAACAAAAACATTTTGAAAAACTTAAAAATATATTAAACACGATACAATTGCAAATTGCGAACTCTCATCATTGGAGGTTCTGCTTGAATCACAACACATGTTTTAAAACTATAATGCCTTGAACACTGAAGGAAATAGCTACCACCCTGTTGTAAGTTAAGAACCTACATTGTAAGTAGTGGTGTCTCATTCTTTTGTTAGTGCATAGTAATGGTTCTAAACAATAGCCTTTGATTCAGGCTTTTGCCTTTAGTAGTGGGTTGGAGCTGAACGATTCCCTTCATAAGGCCCGGTCACATATCAACGGATAGCGTAAACGGATGCCCGACGAATAGAAAATTTACAAATTCAAACTTTCCGTTGGTGAAAGTCGTCTTCATTGCTTTATGCACAAACAATTCTGCCGGATAGAACAACGTACATCGCCTGACAAGGAACTGACAAGAAATGCATACAAATGGAGATGAATGGATAGAAAATTGTATTCTCCGTCGGGCATCCGTTTACCCTATCTGGTGATATGTGACCGGGCCTTTAGCAACGGCTGCTAGGTCACAACATTTCTGGCTTGCCTGACATTGTTTAGAACCATTACCCATGGCAATTAATGGCAGTGACGTCACACTACGGAACTCTATAGGCATGACAAAATCTACAAAACCCGTGATTGACATTAGTTGACCTTTGACCTTTCACGAGTTGCCTGAGATATGATTTTATATGAACACAAAATGTACAAGACACTTTACAAACACGACTTTGGAAACACATAATCTTAACTGGTTATCAAGCGTGGGGATGCTACACCGTGGATTGCCATATTGAACTAGTTCAATTTATGCCCCTGAATAACACTGACTCAATGAGTATTGCGCAAGGCCTTCCCAAGATGGCACCGTACATCTGTAGCCCATTTCATAAGACAGCAATTCTTGCAAGTGTCCAATTATTGTAACTATTTGGTCAACAGCCAATCAGCATGGAGCATTACAGCTGTTGCCATGGTAGTTACAATAATTGGACACTTACAACAATTGCATCAGTTTTATAAAATGGGCTAAGTGATTTACAAATCCAGACTAAATTATACAGACCTTCATGGTCACGGTAACTAGAAACGCACATAATTGATTGTCAGTACTCTTCTAGATGACAAAAGACTGATGCCCAAACTTCTCTTTGAGAGTTGTAGTAAAAGTCTAAATAAACTCTTCCCTTTTATAGAAGACCAAACTAAAAATTTTAAAAAATCCTTCATTACAATTCAACCAACTCAAGACTGTATTTAACACATTGCCCGTGGAAACCTGGTGAGCCTGTGTTATCTCTATTAGAATTAGAAAATTTAGTATGGACATGATCCTTTTTTTAAACATATATTCACCCTAGATCCTAGACCGAGTATTATTAGGACCAGTCCTAAAGCGAAATGCACATAATAAAGCAAGGAAATTGAGTTGGATGATTCAAAAAAGAAAAATACGATAAAACAGAGATAATTTCCTTTGCAACAATCTTACGCACCAGTTCTTTCAACACAGCATATTGATACAATTGAAAAACAAAAGAATGATTTCACAGCGCACAGACATACTTCAGACTTCATAAAATGTTATTTCATGTACAACTTTATACATGCTGTCATTTTATACACACAACTTTGATACAGGACATTACAACAGACATTTAAAGGGACCGTATTGTTGCGTCAAGAGGGCGCTTTCCAAAATTAGCTTCCAGGGACGTGGCATGTTGATACAAAAGAAATACAGTCGTCTCTGCTTAATGGGATAACATTTAAAGGGGTATATCTATAAAAGGGATAGGATTTGGTCAAACATTTCTTTAAAAAGTGCCACCACTAAATCAGTAGGGTTTGACCAAATATTTCTTATGTTTCTTATACAAATCTCACCACTTAATTGGGTGCACCTGTTATATGGGTAGAATAAACCTTGCAAAAGCCTTCCTAATTAAGCACAGAATACTGTCGATTCTTCTTCTTCAGTTTTGGTACAGTCCAAGTTCCTAAAAGCGCCCTCTGATTCAACGACCAAGTCCCTTTAATAAACACTATCCCCAATTAATGTTCAAGATATTTTGAATATCTACAGATCAAATAACATTGATATTTTTTATTTTACATCGGACACAATCGTATTGACAATAGAACATTGTATTCTTCAGAAAACAAGGAAAAAAACTGTATTTATTATTTACACAGATGGTACGAATATTTCACATGATTAAAAAAATAGCCTCTGGGACATGACATAGCTTTAACGATCGGGAAACATGACTGGTTTGTTATTCACAAATTCATTGTGTTAATTAACACATTTCAAAATCAGCCAGGTTGGTAAATATATGCAGGGTCTCAAATAAATTTTCTGAATATTTCATTGCTTGACGTTAAATAAAAGAGATTTTCTTGCTCATTCATATGTTATATTTAGTCAAGCATTTTTTGATCTATGCTAAATGCATGACAACAAATGTATAATCATATATATAATGTATATATTCGTTCTAGGGTGTGTTGCATAAAGAGTAGAGATCAATTGCAAAGTTGTGATTAAACGCAACGTCAGAAATGCGCCCAAGTTTGCAAATCTGATTGGCTCAAATGCATGTATTATCTGACTTGTGTTTTATCGCAACTTTGCGATTAATCACAACTCTGTATGCATCACCTCCCTTAGAGATTCAAACCTGAAGGAAGATTGCAAACATATGTGACCGGCTATATGTGACCCTGCACTTGTCGGTAATTCATGTTGTTAAGAAATGGGCATTATAAGTTCACATGTTGTGTAAAACGACTTATGATTTTAAAATTGAAGCAATTTGATTTGTTTGAACATGAAAGCTTGTGATGAGGTCTTTCTAATGGTATGAAAATCTACATTTTGATTTTTACAGACAAGTGCAGGGTTTTGCCGGTCACATTTTTGGGAAGACCTAAATAAGAACTGGTGAGTTACAGTGAAACAGCTGCTATGGTAAAAACAACAATTCATCGGCTCAAAATTGGCATATTCCCACGGTAACGTGCCACTTAATTTTTTTTTTGCAATGAGTTAGTAGTTGTAGTTAAGAGATGTACTTAGCATATTAGAGCCTAGGGAATACAAATGTTACTTATCATTATTATTCTTTTTAGTTTACCCAATTGATCCCATATGTATTATCAATCTTTGTTTTTATATTTTAGAGCAACCACATTTTGTTTAGGGGACCAGAAAAATAATGCCATGCAAATTTTGAGCCGAGATTGAGTTCAGGTATTTTTCCGATTCATAAGCCCTAGGCCACACATCTACTAAATGTAGCGATAGCTACAGAAGGGGGCCAGTCCTCTGGTAACTCGTGTGATCAACTTTCCCTTCTCCATGCTATAGATGCCGAGCGCCTGGCTAGAAGGCAGAAGGTACCATTTTTAAAGTCTTTGGTATGACCCGGTCTGGGTTTGAACCTGGGACCTCCCGTGCATGAGGCGGACACTCTAACCGCTAAGCCACCATGCTCGGTACTTGGTGGGGTAGCATACCTTTACAAAAAAAAGTTACCATAGACAAAATTTCATACCGAATTGTACATTTCTACTTTATTTCCAAACTAAGAACATACCATACTTCATAGGGAACTTCATATGCAACTGAAATATACATATAGTTGTTACCAGTTCAGTTTACCAAAAATATGAAGAAAAAAAAACATGACAAATATCTGAAAATTGATATAGACATGACAGATGTAAGTTACATCCTGTATATTGTATCTACACAAGTGATACGATAGGTATCAATTATTAACATTATTATATATATTATAATTATTTCAATTATTATATATATTATAATCACAACTTTTGACAAGATTTTTAAATGTGGTATGGTGCACAAAAGTAAAGGCAATGGAATCTAAACAAAAATAGTTTCATTTCCTTCTTGGACGGATCTTTCAAATATACAAACAGAAATTCAAAAATATATCCATTTTAATGGAAAAAGCAAAAGATTAGTGAATAATCCAATATGATTTTGTATAATTTATAGATCCTAGGTATAAGTTGATCTGGTAATTTAAAAATGTGTTCATTTAAACATTTCATTGCATTTGTTTCATAACAAACACATATAATTATGTTCATAATTGATACTAAAAATCATCTTAAAAAGTCTGGAAAATTTAATCTGGACTCAAGAGAATGTTCACTGAAAAATGTTGAAATTTAACTGACCGTTTTTACTAAAGCTTCTATATAGCTGCATTTGTGCACCATCACCACTTAATTGATTGTCTTTAGAACTATGATACATAGTTACAAATACAGGGAAATGAAACTGTGAAATTGAGTCATATGTCAAACGATTAATTGAATTGAATCAAAGACAGAGCTTTTAAAAAGCTTGAAACAGTCTTGTACAGCTTTTGTAAAGTTTATAATAGCTTTTTGTAGCTTTTACTGCTACTGCTTTTGTTTAAAGCATCCCCTAAGCTTCATTTTGGCACTCACAAAGCATCATATCTTTGTTATCATATCATAATTTGTATGGGTTTAGTGTTGGATTTATGCATAGACCTGTGCAGACCAAAGACTAACGCAGCTCCTTCTCAAGAAATATTTGAAAACATTTGTATAACTTCCTATAGCCTTTTAGAGCTTCTTGTAGCTTTTAATAGCTTTATGGAAGTTTCATACAGCTATTGTAAAGCTTCCCTGAACTCTATGAGAGCTTTCCATAGGTTTCCTAACCTTTCTCAGAGGGTTTCTCGTTCTTTTGTATAGCTTTTAATTAGCTCTTGAACAGCTTAGCTCACTTTTCAGAAAGGGTTGATATTGCTTCAGAAAACCATTATGTTGTAAGTCATTGTCCAGAGCTTTTGCTTAGCTTCCGATGGCCTTTCAGAAGCTCCTTCAGCTTTGTCCATGTTTTCTAAATCATTTCGCGAAGCTCCTCTTTGGCTTCTTACAGCTTCGGTGCCTAGCTTTTGTTCAGCATTTCTCGGTTTTTATACAGGTTCATACAGCTTCTGTTAGCATCCCATAGCTTTTGGAAAAGACATTTCTTCTAGCTTCTGTATAATTTCAGTCCAGCTTTTGTCATTTTTGTTTCAGTCCAGCTTCTATTGAGCTTTTATGTGAGCTTTTTCGTTGCTTTATGTGCACCATCTCCACATGACCTCTGGGCAGAGGTCAGCTGGTCTCAGCTGTTGAAGAGCTCATCGAGGAGGGGATTTAGTTTGTTCCCGCTGAGCTGTATGTTCATCAGATCCTCCATGTAAGCCTCCGTTGCGTTGCGGACCTCTGTCAAGAGCATGATGATCTGGGGACAGAAGATACAAATCATCATATCAAGCATTTATCATATGTGACCAGCTATAGCAAAACCCTGCACTTGTCGGTAAAAATCAAAATGTACATTTTTACTACTATTAGAAAGGCCTCACCACAAGCTTTCATTTGATGCTTTGTTCTAACTTATTGGCCAATAATTGGCGAGACAAACGAATATCACTAGCGATATTATTTCCGAAGATATGATTGTTTCAATTTTACAATCATAGGTCTTTTACACATATTGTGTGAACTTAAAATGCCCATTTCTTGAAAACATGAATTACTGACAAGTGCCGGGTTTTCCTATAGCCGGTCACATATAGCAACATCTATCTAGAAATTCTATTTATCTGCACTTCTACTGAGTTCAACAAGTACACTTAAAGGGGAGCTTAATGCTAGAATTTTAGCATAAATACTGTCACTACTAGTTGCATATTTCCTCTTTTACACCATGTGTTTTAAATCAGTAGGTTACATAACCACTGACATTGCAGCAGATTCAACAACAGCGGATACATAACCCATTCCTTTTTAATACACGCTCAGATGCACTCAGATGACGTTTCATGCTGTATTGTTGGAAACATGGCAGCATCTAGTGGTCAGTCAAAACAGTTGATAGTGGTTTCAAAAACATTATTAATTTCCATTATTAGTGATACTCAAAAGGAAATACACACCTAGATGTGACAGGAATTCTACACGTCAGTAACAGTAAGAAAACAATTCTAGCCTGTCGTTTCCCTTTAACCCCTTGCCTATGGAGACCGAGTGGGCTATGTACAAAGTCTATGGGGATTTCAGAATCTTGAATGGAACAAGGTTAAATTCATTAAGGACAAATAGTTTCATGATCTAATCTTTTCAATAGACCAAGTATTTAAGACAAAACAAAAACTCTTGTTAGAGTGATAGACCAGCCCACTACAGATGAGCTAAAGTTAAAGTTAGATTATCCTTAAATTTGTTAAGGACATAACAAAACTTGCAGAACTACTATCGTCAACTAACATTTGCAAAATGGCCGGTCCTGTAAGTGACTAGTGCATCATCGCTGGACTACTTCAAAACTCTAATTTTGGGGTATAACATGCATTTTTCAAAGACTCCAGCCCGATTATTTCAAGTATTTAGGACAAAACAGTGCAAATAGCCTGAACTAACCTTTGCGAAATGGCCAGTCTTGTTTGAGTGGTTCATCTGTAGCACATCTACTTAGGGACTCAATCTTATGACTTCCATATTGACTATCACTATCACTATCACTGAGCTCCAGAGTGCCCTCAAATTAGTTTATTTATTTTAATATTAAGTCTAGTGTTCCTTGTACCCTGAACTAACCTTTGCAAAATGGCCCGTCTTGTTTGAGTGGTTCATCTGCACGCACGTCTGTAGCGCATCTACCAAGGGTTGCTGCAGCTCTTCTACCTTGGCTGTCTCACCAAGGTCTCTGCGATCTGCAAAAAACGTGGTATCAGACTATGAGCACATCTATTGGGAGTATTGGGCTGGTGGTGGGGGAAATCAGGGTAGCTCTTGTCCTCAAGATTTTTCAAAACACAAACACTCGGGCCAAACGCATCTAATTTGCACCCGTGCCAAGGTCCTTATCTCAAAACGCATCCACTAAGGGTTGCTGAAGCTCCTCCACTTTGGCCGTCTCACCTAGGTCTCTGCGATCTGCAAAAGAACAATTGTCAACAAACTATCAGCACATTGGGAGTATGGAGCTGGTGGTGGGGGAAATCAGGGTGGCTCTTGTCTTCAAGAATTCTGAAAACACAAACATTCAGGCCAAATGCATCTAATTTACACCCGTGCCAAGGTCCTTATCTCAAATTGCATCCACTAGGGGTTGCTGCAGCTCCTCTTCAAGGTCTGTGAAATAAAAAAATAAGTGTAAACAAAATGAGTATGAGAACTTGAAGAATAAGGGGGGGGGGGGGGGGGGGGCGTAGCCCTGAAGATTTCTGAAAAAGGCAAGTGGGGGAGGGGAGGGGGAATTGGGGGCCTGTAGCCCCCAAGAGTGATAAAAATGCAAACATTGAGGCTCCATGTTTAGTTCTGTTACTTGTCATGTGCTTTTGATGAAGATCCTGCAAGGTTTAAAAGCTCAGGCTCTATTTGATTTACATCTTTTATTTTGCAAAATCAGGCCCACATCTGGTGACAGGATAGCCAAAGCAAAGCAAATAGCATAGTTATAAATTGATGTTCTTTTGCCTCTTCTTGATTCATTACCTGCAAATTATTTAACTGGATTATCAGTATGATTTTTTTTTTTTTTACTCCCTAACGATTTGCAATAATGCTCTTCAATAATTTGTTTGTTGCAAAAACAGCCGCGTACCTGGTGACATGATTGCCCTGGGCAAACAGGGGTGCAAGTTCCTCTTCCGACAAAGCCAGCTTGTGCATCTTGACATTTTTCCTTGCATGAATTTTGAAAATAACACAGTAATATTGATGTACTCTTACCTCGTCATGATTAATTGCCTGCAAATTGTTTAGTTGGATATTCAGAATTATTTTTTTTTCAAACGGGTGATAACTTTTGTTGTTGTTTCAAAAACAGACGCGTACCTGGTGACATGATTGCCAGAGCAAAGAGCAGGGCAAGTTCCTCTTCCGACAAAGCCAGCTTGTGCATCTTGACCGCAAAGGACATGACAGACTTGATGACCGTAATGAAGCCTGCACTCTCCATCTGATCCGGATCAATCGACATCGACGGCCATATCTCGCTGTTGAATTGGTTCTTTTCGATGTCGTACAGGGGGCACGATGTCAGGATGATGTACTCGACAAGCGCTCCTGGATATAAAGGGAAATGTGAATTTATTAAAACATTGTAATGAAGAGTGATAAAAACATCTTGTGATGACATTGCTGAAGCAAGCACATATTTTTTCCAAATAAAAGTTTTGTTACCTTGTTGTGGTTAATGCAGCTTTATAATTGTATCCGATATTATTTATGCTAATTGCTTCTGAACTTTGCAATAAATTCTAGTGTTATTTCCAAGGAGATATGATTACAGTCAATCTAACTAGGCCACCTGTTAACTGTGGCCACTTTTCCTGTTTCCCTTAGGTGGTCACTTTACACAGGTTTGACTGTACAATGTTATGGAACCTGTATATAAATTCACCTGTCTACAGTGGTCTATTGTCTTGTTTCCCTTTATATGATGGTCACTATACACATGTTTGACTGTAGAGGTCACCTGTCTACAGTGGCTAATTTTCTTGTTTCCCTTCGGTGGTCACTACATGCATGTGTAACTGTGTGATTAAATGATTGTTACCTTTGATTAGCGTCGCTTGGTCATCACTTGTGAGTGACTGGAATCCCGGAAGCTGCTTGGCAAAGTTAATCATATGCCTCAAAAGCAAGATGATGATCTCCATGATCTGTGGCACAATGACCTGTCCCTTGATGCCACCGGCCAGGGGTAACCTATCATCATCCACCTCCTCTTTGACCAACCCCATTAACCCTGCCTCTGAAGGGTTCATGGCCTTAGAGTCTGAGGATCCCTCGGAGGGAACTTGCTTGCCAAGATTTGTCTCTATCGGTGGTGGGTCTAACTCTTGCGGCGACATATCGGACGGCTTGTTGTGGATGATGCACCCGCACTCACACCTCCGAACCTGTTGCTGCTGCTGCTGCTGCTGCATCACCTTCCCTGGTGACTCGTTGACATGTGATCTGCTGCCTCCCATGCCTGACGTGCTCGGAAGCGACATGGACGGAGTCGGAAGTGAACTCTGGCTGCAGGATGGCACGTGCTGCGAGATACCGTGCCGACTGTGCGATGGCATTCCCATGGAGCTCTGCGACGAAGATGAAACACTGCCTTGACCCCCGGAGCTCATCGGCCGGTGCGGGGACGCCATGGAACTGTGGTGGCCGTGTGATGTCAGCGAGCTGTGCGGTGCATGGCCGGGTGAAATTGAACCATGAACTGATCCTTGAACGCCCAACATGGAACTGCGTGAAGGTTGCATCGAGTTGTGAGCCATAGACAAAGTGCCGTGGGTTGGTAGCGATCCATGTGTTGATGAATGCACCCCAAGCTCTGTCGGTATGGCTCCGTGAATTTGAGACATTACGCTGTGCGCAAGAGACCCCATCATGGACATTGAGCTCAGATGCCCTGCTCTTGACATACCGTGTAAGGACTTGGATCCTTGTGGATGTTGGTGGGATTTGGAGGAACCTGCTGATGTCAGTGAACTCTGCGCTGGTGACTGCTGCACTCTCTGTGGAGAGGTCATGGAGCTGGCTCTGCAGGTGTGGGCGTGGACATGTGTGTGCGAACCGTGCGAGCCATGGGAAGGGTGGGATCCGTGCAAACCATGTGAGCTATGGGAACCATGCGAACTGTGCGGCCCGTGTGAACCGTGCGAGACGGGACCATGCGAAGAGTGGGAACTGTGCGGTTTCGCTAGCCCCGATTCCGACCCTAAGTCAGGACACGTCAGCCTGGAGTCTGAGGAGGAGGAAGGTGCGCTGCCTAGCGACGATGCAGGAGATTCTCGACGGGAATGGAAACCAGAGTCTTTAGAGGTGCCTGAGAAGGCAGGAGACCTGCTGGGCGAGGTAGATGGCTTGGTGGTGCTCGCAGGATCTGCTTCTCCGGGCTTTGGGATTACCTGCGGTCAAATATCAGGATAAGGTCTTGTTTAATTTTAAGTTGTGAAAGAAATCTTGCATGCTCATTAGTGTTCCTACTGTAAATTTAACGGGATTTAGCCATTCTGATTTTTCTTATTTACTTTAGTCTGACTCTCATACATAACCACAAAACACAATAAAATGTCTTTCAAGACTTTTTGATTTTCGTATGATTTTCTTCAAACTGGTAAATGCAACTTATCTCATTTCTATCTTGTCATTTCTTTGTATAGGAGATAAACATCCAAACTAGCATGATTAATTGTTCTTTTTTGGGTCTTTTTTTTTGGGGGGGGCAAGTAAATTTTCTGATTAGGCAAGTAAATTTTGAAGATTTGTGATCTTACCTGCCCAAACTGGCAAGTAGAAAGAAAAAAAGTTTGTGTGAAGGGTCATTAATTATGTTTGTTTGATTCATATCTGAATATGAATGAAAGTTAAAAAATATGTTTATTTACATTTGGCGGTGGTGGAGGTAGTGCATCTTTGGCAGTTCTGTAGGCTACAGCTATTAGTTCTCCCAGCTTTAGATGCTCACTGATGAGTTCGGGCATGAGATCCGCGACACCAATGACCTTCTCAACTGCGGGTCCCGGATCCGGCGTCTCTGGCTTGACTTTCACCTTCTTCTTGATCGGTTTCCGCGTTGCCAATCGGTCCTTGTCCCAAAGCCCTAAAATACAATAAAAAATATGATATAATAATTATGATAATTATAGAGTTCGAACCCTGCCCACTGTGTTTGTCCTTCAGCAAGACAATTTATCCACAATTGCTGCTCTCTACCCAGGTGTATAAATGGGGACCCGGTAGGAGGTGAAAGTCTATTTGTGAAGGATATTCTCAATGCCCATGAGCTGCTTGGAAGGAATGCTCCCCAGGGAGTGGAGATGTGCACACAATGTGTGCTGGTTTGCATTGTATCCTATGACCGGGGATAATAATATCATTGTAAAGCGCTTAGAGATGATTATCAATAGGCGCTATATAAATCAAGTATATTATTATTATATTATTATATAATATGATGACGTCATAATGAAGGTAAATTGAGCATTCCCATTGGTTGATTACCGATGCTTAATCCGGTATAATCAATGGTAAAGTTATAATACATATGTATTATAACTTTTCAGTATGTACAAACTGACCATAGAGAGCCAAACGAGCTGCGCAGGGGATTGCCTTGGAGTGCGTAATGTGCTCTTGTGCGCTTGTTCTTGAATGGGGAAAATGCGCAGAGCGCGCAATTATTTCTAATACGCGCTGGCACTTAACACAGTACGCAGGGCCGACAATGGCTGGAGAGAACACTCACAATTTGAGCAAGGTCAATTTGGGTTTATCAACATGATAACCATATCAGTTCCTCAAAATAATCATATTATATAACAAATAGTACATGCTTCTTGTCGTTAAATATTCCACAATAGACACCTCTACATTTTTAATTTCTCTCGTGCGATTATATTGCACTCGGCCTGCGGCCTCGATGCAATATAATCGCTCTCGAGAAATTAAAAATGTATCGTTGTCTATTCTGGTATATTCAACTCCAAACCATGCACTATTTGTATAATAATAATTATAGTAATGATATTAATAATAATAATAATCATTATTATAATAATAATAATAATGATAACAATAATAATAATACAAATAATAATAAAAAAACATTTAATACTAATCATCCATTGTTATATATATAGCGAATATTACAATTAATTCTCAATGCGCAAATAAATTGAAAATAACAGTTTCTGCATCGCCGATTGGTCCTTGTCTCTAAGCCCTAAAAAACAATAAAAGGTAATGATAATGTTACACACATCAACCAGCAGTGCTTGAAATTAGCACAAGGCCGCTGGCCCAGGCCCACTTAAAATAAGATCTGGGCTATCAAAATTCAATGATGCACCCTTCCTTCTTGATCGGTTTCCGTGTAGCCAATGAGTTCTTGTCCCAAAGGCCTGAAGTACAATAGAGATGATGATATTATAAGGATTATGTTAGACACATGTACAAAAACATAAACTATTTCAAACAGCTAGTTTTTATGTGCACCATCTCAACTTCCTGGAGAGCATACTAGCCCAAACTGCTGTACGTTACAGGGTACTACAGGGGCTAATTAACAACAAGGACCTATTTATACTCCTGGGTAGAGAGCAGCAATTTGTATTAAATGCCTTGACAAATGACATAAAATTCTGGGGAATCTATTGGGTTCCAACTTGGTCCCTGTGATGGGAAGTCATCACTAATCCAATCGTGCCACATCACTTCCACATGCACTACTATTTCCCTTTAATTTCAAGAGTTGCACTTGTACACTCCATCACTTAACCCATAGCCTGTTCATACAGAGTGTTCAAATAAAAGCTGATTAAACAGAGCGTGAGGAGTCAGGGGAATAAAGGACCAGTAATGTTGGCACGTAGTGGTCAGGCATGTTGAGGGTCCACAGGCCTATTGCACAGAACGTCTAATACATCAAATATTTGAACAAACATGCACTAATTCTCAATCCTGATTGGTCCAGAAGCAACTTGCATCTGATCAAACATATTTATAACTTTGTGCAACAGAACCTGGAACTAAATGAAAATGTATCTTGGGTTTGTTGCATATATGCAGACTCAACATTTGTCAAATCAAGTTTCCACATAATATTTAGTCATAATCCAAACAACCAAACACATTAACAAACAACTCCTGTAATTTTACTCAGCAATGTCACTTTGTTTATATTCCAATTTTTAAGACATCTTAGACATGACTGTTTGAAACAATATATTAGTTAGTGGTGTATGTAAAAATCTTTCAGTATGAAATTACTTTAATTGTAAACATGTGTGCACTCTTCTTTAAATATTTCCTTCAATCTACTATAATAAAAAAGAGTCATACTCTCATAATGTCTTTATGAATGATCAGTTCTTTTTAAGTCCTTTTTTTTATTATTCAAAATAAATGGAATGGAAGGTCTTGAAAATAATATACCATTATTGTTTTGACCCACTTTTATTTCAGGGTGAACTGTTTGGTTTTAGGTTCAGCGACCTTTGGCTTGTCTTACTGTTTATAATGCCTGAAGCGGTGACAAAAAAAATCACTTTCCGCTCAGCATGCATTGTTTCTAGTCTAATTATTCTATTTGGCTAGCACTTTTGAGGTAAAAGTGGAACAAACCTATTTGTTTTCATAGCCATTGTGACCCGGCCTGACCCCCGTATCGTCTTACAATAAAGCTAAAGCAATAACTTCCAGATATTGTATTTTGTTTTTCTTTAAACAGACTTTTGAAGTAGAATTCCTATATTTCTACCAATTTATTCCCAATTTGCTTTCTTCAAATAGAATAATGCTATTTTCTTAACCCATTCAGGATGGACTGATATTGGTATAACATGCATTTTCCATAGACTCCTGCCCGAATAATCTTTGGACCAGTACTGAATGGGTTAAGGCAGGTTTTTCTGTTCGAATTATTCTATTTGTTTTATTTGTCTGGTGTCTACAACAAAAAAGTAAGGATATTCCCTGTTGTATTCAGAGCTACTGCGGTATTTTGGTTTAACATTTATTCAATGAAGGTTAATCAATAGTATCTAGCGACTGACCTGCAGAACTGTTAAACTTTCATTGCAAAAACATTGCAAAGTACATATTATAAATGTAATGATCAAAGGTGCATTTTCTTACAGACAAATAACAAATAGCCAATTTTATGACCAAATAAATAGTGTAAATTATACTCGAACACGAGGCGGGGGGGGGGGGGGGGGAGGGTGGTTGTTGATCATTTCATGTGCACCAAATAATCCAAACAATTTAAATTGAGCTGCTATATCCCTAGGCCCCCTTTTCATACAACTTTTTCAAATTGTCGTGAATGTCCAATTATTGTATTCTACAATGGTTACAGTATAATTGGCAGTTGACACAGTTAAATGATTGAACATTTACAACAATGGACAAGTTTTTATGAAAGGGAGCATAGGAACAGTTCATATTATGTATGTGCAATAAAGTGATTAATAGCGAACAAAAAGTGTACTTGGACAGGACACATGCCTTGGGTGGTGTCATATCTAGGACAACTTTGTTTAAAATCATAATAAAACAAGTTTCAGTTTCTGGGCATAATATCCCAATGAAAAATAACTATACTAGAACATTCCATTTCTCCTGTTGTTGCCATATGCCTATGTGTATGTATAATAAGCCAACAATTATTGTGAGCAGTTTTACTACATAATTATATTAAATGAATTGCAAATGAAAAAGGGAAATCCTTGAGTGGATGCTAATCCTACTGACATTTTACAGATTACTTATTAAAGGGTACCACCACCCAAAAATAATATTCTTATTAAAGAAAGGTAACATCTTTAGTATTCCATTCCATCAACAAGTTCACAAAAATATGTTTTCAGAAAAGAAAAGAAATAATTGGAAACGCATCATCATTCTAAAGCATGCATTCATGCGGTCTGAATTACGCAGACTGCTATGTGTGCGGTGAATTGCAATGTATGCAGAGCGAACGAATCGCCCGGGAATCTATTGTTTACAAACGTGCGCGTGAATAGCATTGGCGCACTCGCAAATGGTTGGCCCGTATGGAACCAGGAAATAGCAGTGGTTCCGTAAGTGGTGGAAATTAATTGCTTTGTTTATGAATTACACAACCCTTTGCAAAATGTTGGGTATCTATTTGATATCACAAAACGGTACCAAAACATATAATAATGTGTTGTTCTTTGCCTGGTGGTCCCCTTTAATTGAAATTATAATCCAGATATGTTCTCATAATAAAGCAAGAAAGAGACAATGTACACTTTGTAAAGTGACACACAATGGCATTCATAGCAATCCCTGTTTCATCATCCTACACTTAAGAAAATGCTCACTCAGTGACATTCTATAAAAAATCCTCTTTTTTTAACTTAAAAAAAGCAATCAGCTTTTCAAGGTGATGTAATTACAAATTTTGAATGCAACTGATGCAAGTCTAGTTTCATAAATTGTCTAGTTGCTTGCCTGATTGGACAACTTAAATTTCTCTTCAACTACAATAATAGAGCGTAGTTCCTTACATGAAAATATAATCTAGAAGTAAGCGGGCAAGTAAATTGTCCGTTTGGGCAAGTAAAATTGGAATATTTATGATTATACTTGCCCGAATTGGCCAATTGAAAAAAAAGTTAGTGTGGAGGCTTGTCATATCTATGGTAGATATTAAAGTGTCATGATCTTATTACATAACACATAAAGGTCTTCTCATGAACATTCCTGGGCATTGTTTCATAAAAACTCCAATTGTGGTAAATGTCCAATCATTGTAACAACCATGTCAACAGCCAATCAGCACGGAGCATTACAGATGTCGCCATGGTAGTTACAATAATTGGACACTTACCACAATTGGAAAAGGTTTATGAGACGGGAACCAGAATCGGTTTTATGTATCTTATTGTCACATATGGAATTTGCATGTATACGTTGGTATGGGCTAATGGACACTGCAGGTCTGTCTGAATGGAGGGAAGCGTGCAGATATGCTATCTTGAAACTGTAGATCACTATGTCTTGAGGTGTGTGTGTAACATACCAATTTATGGTGTTCTATATTCGTCTAGGTGTACTAGCAAGGGAGGGGGGGGGGGGGGGGGGGGGCAGGAAACAGGGCCCATAATGCGTTAATATACAACTAACGAATGGGCTTCTTGTGATAGTAAAATCTATTACCGAGGTGGGCTCAAAATGATTATTACCCGAAGCGTAGCTGAGGGTAATAGTCATTTTGAGCCCACCGAGGTAATAGATTGCCTATCACAATCAAGCACATTCGTTAGTTGTTTTATATCACTCATCAATATCAGTGATTGTGTTCAGCTTATAGCAAAATAAGTGAAAATCTCTTGAATATTTCATAAAATCGCTTGTAAATTTTGATATAAAAATCAATCGACATTAATGAAGCCAGATGAGCCTCCAGAACCTGGGCGCATCTAATACGCTTAAAGTCATTGTTATTTTGCGCATACAATCACAAAGACGCAAAACCGAGTGCGCACCAACGCGCTGGCAGTTGCGCACATACGCAATGAATGCGTGCTAACGCTCCCACGGATGTGCTTATTGGCTGTCTTGGCGTTCTTCTTCCTAGGGTGTTAGTTTTTACCAGCAATGGCAATCACGTGACTAGAACGTGTGCGCCATAGAGCACTGCACAAATTTGATCGCGTGTGCATTTTGCTTAAACACATGATCTATGGGACGAACGCGTAACGAACTTTTAGTGTTAATTTTTTGCTAACAGCCCGGTCAAGTGATTGCGCGGGGATTGCGCGTGTTGTCCAAAACTATCATTTGTCAAATACAATGGTAAAACGATCTTATGAGGGATATAATGTATCTTATTGTCATATAGATCACTATGACTTGAGGTGTGTGTGTGTAATTGATCGTGTTCTATATCCGTCTAGGTTTGCTAGCAAGGGAGGGAGGGGGAGGGTTGAACTGCATATTGCAAGTCCAAAACCTTGAACCCTTTTAAATACATGAAACTGATATACCAAATATGTTTACGCCTTTTCTTCAATTGCTGCTAACATCCAAGCAAAATATTTATGGAATTCAGGGGCACCTACATGTATTTCACCGAACCATCAAACATTTCCTTGCATTCTCTTGATATTTCAATGTCATCCAATACGTTCCCCAAGGTCAGATTGGCACTAATGGATGTAGACATTAAATGGATGTAGACATGGATGTAGACATTAAAGTTAAATATTTATGGAAATTGGTATTTTTCTAGGTGTGAGAGTTTGTATATATTTCATCTCCAACCCAAAGCATTCAACATTTTATTTCATGTTATTTCAATGGTATATAATCCATTTTCGAAATGCAGTGTGGTAGTTGAATATTTATAGAAATCAGTATTTTTCTAGCAAGGTTTGGTTGTTTGTGTATTTGAGGAAGGGGGCATGTTTGTTTGTTAGTTCAAGCTAAAACCATTTAACCGGTTCAGGACTGATTGATTTTGCTATAACATGTATTCTCCGTAGACCCAAGCCAGAGTAGTTTCATGATGAGTCCTGAATGGGTTAACATCCCTGTCATGCAAACATTAATGTCCTCTCTCCAAGGAAACAACATTTGTGCTGAATGGATTCTAAATCAAAGATGAATATGTATTGCTGTCAGCTCTTAAATTGCAAGGTTTGATTGATGATGTGTTTTAAGAAGTGTGGTGGGGGGGGGGGGGGGGGGTATGTATCCCATCTTATGCCAAATCTTCGTTTACTTTCCATTAACTCTACAAGAACGTAATCTCTAGTAGGGAAAGCATTAACACTTTTACAGAATTAATTCATGTTATTAAGTGCTTTGGGCTTTTACTAGGTTTAATTGATGCTTCCCCCCCCCCCCCCTGCCCCCGGTTACTTACGGGAACCGGGTGGGCCATGTACAAAGTCTTCAGGGATTTCAGAATCTAGAGGGAATGGGTTAATTGCTCTTGGCTTTTGCTAGGTTTAATTGATGACATGTTTTTTAAAAGGAGAGTTGAGGGGTATTTCTTATCCCATGCCAAATCCTATTTAAATCTAGCACTAAAGGAGGTAATCTTTATTCAGAATTTATTCATATTATTCCAGGGAATAATTTTCCCGGTATCGCATCGCAATTCGCGATGTATTTTTAGCCATTTGCTATGCAAATTTTTTTATGAATCGCACTTGTGCGCTGCAATGCAAGATACATGTTTCACACACAGCCCGCCCTGAGCTGTGTAAACATACATGTTTCACACACTAGCCAGTCCTGTGTATGCAAACTATGCAGACATGCAGTCTAGACATGCAGTTAATTATGCAGTCTAGACATGCAGCTCTTCCAAGCTACACGTAGCTAGGCACACACACCCAGCCAGCTAGCCCAGTGAGTGTGTATGCAATGTACTGCACTGCACTGGGCTGATGTAAGCCCAGTGAGTGTGTATGCAATGTACTGCACTGCACTGAGCTGATGTATCGCACGCTATACACAGTTTTCCACACAGCACAGTACACTTTCCTTACCTTAGTATAATTTCATTTGGTCATTGTGTGTGGTGTTAATGTGCATGATGATTGCTTGAAAAAAAATTGCTATACAAGTTTATCCAATTGCTATACAAAAATTATTTTGTATAGCAGATTTGCTATGCAATTTTTGGGCTGGAAATTATTCCCTGTATTCCAATGTCATTCGCACTGCTCGATCCAAGGCCATTACGTCGGTGGTAATGAATGCACATTCCAAGTTCAATATTTATCGGCCATCTAACAAGAAGCGGCGTTGGGTGGCAAAACATCTCCCACTCGGAAGGATTGAATGTCCGCAGGGTGTGGGGGAAGCATAGAACATTAGAGTGGGGCACACTGTAGGGTAGCCTCAAATTACAAACACCTTGCGGGACATAGTTAAAGGTGCAGTTTATTCCTTGAATTTCCTGACTCATGATTATATCTCTTTTATTGTGTACCTTGCTTAAGCAACACCACATGCCGAAGCTGTTTTGCAAAATAGTTCACTCGTTAGAGCATTACAAAAACTCCACCATTGTTCAAGTGATCATGATACTTATTTAGAACGATGTAGCTATTCATCTTCTGATCCATAAAACATAAATTTAATGCAAAACATGAAATCGTGAGTCTGATGATTTCTCAACCCAATCCAGGGCCCTGTTGCAGAAAGTTGTAAAGTTGCAATTAATTGCAAGTCAGGAAATACATGTATGCACATCAGATTTGCACATTTAGTCACATGTTCTGACTTGCATTTAATTGCAACTTTACAATCGAGTGAATCTCTTTTATTTAGGGAAGCTTTAAACGATGCTAGAAATACACTTTGTTTCCTGGTGGCCCTTTAAGCTGCGTTTCCACTAGAGCGAATTTCCGCCGCGAACATTCGCACGGACCAAATCAGTGTTATTCCTATATTATTCATATGTATTATTCATATTACATGGCGAATATTCGCAAGCGAATTTTTTTAATCACTCCTCAGAGCGATTTTTTCAATAATTCGCTGTGAAAAAAAAATTCGCCGCGGAAATTCGCTCCAGTGGAAACGTAGCTTTATACAAACACCTTGATGAAACATTGTGACACTGTGATTTCCGGAACATTAGAAACACGTTCACTGGAAGAATTGGATTACTTGGGGCACTTCGAATAAGGTGTCACACAAATGCTGAGGATCGATCAACATTAATGCTTTTGGCTTTACAATGACCCTGAACATGATTGTGAGTACTGAATATTCAAGAAGATCTTGACTATGGGTATGATAACCATGTTGGATGAAGACGGATTTGGAAGCTGATGGGGAATTTCTTGACATAATTTGGAAAACAAAGAACATGTTAATGGAAAATAAAAATAAACACCCTTTTATAGGTTAACACAAGAACTTCAAAACAAGCTTCCAGAAAAAGGGCTTACCGTAAAACTCCGTGTATAAGACGCACTTTTTTTCCGTCGGAAAATTTTCAAAGTGGCGGGTGCGTCTTGTACACAGGTACAGCCAAAAAAAAACAAAAAAAAATGATAGTGGTTGGCAAAACAAGATGCAAGTTTTTAAGCAGTAACACTGCTACTAATTGAATATTCAGATATTCATGAGTAGCAGCACTCATTTAATATTCAATTTTCTAAAGTGGTTCTACATTTTTCTCAACAAAAAAGTTATTAATGAATTTAGTATTTTGCATATTTAATGAGCATTGCTACCTCATGAATA
Organism: Echinarachnius parma; assembly: GCA_037951105.1. Taxonomy (NCBI): domain Eukaryota; kingdom Metazoa; phylum Echinodermata; class Echinoidea; order Clypeasteroida; family Echinarachniidae; genus Echinarachnius; species Echinarachnius parma. The sequence continues at coordinate 176,640 of JBAMJV010002007.1, read as the reverse complement.
TATGAATATTCATGAAAAAAAAAAATTTCTAAAAAAAAAAAAAAAAAAATATATATTTTATTTTTTTTTATTTTTTTTTTTAGAAAGTTGGGGGTGCGTTTTATACACGAGTGCGACTTATACACGGAGTTTTACGGTATACCTTTAAAGATGTTTACTATCATGACAACAAATATGATTCAAGCTGCTTAACCCATTCTAGACTGGTCAAGATAATACTCTGGGGGTATATTCTGAAAATCGTCTTTTCCCTAATATCGTATTATCTTAGGCTTATGACAAAACCGGTATTCTGAAAACTCTCATATCTTTTGTATTATCTCTGAAAGTTTGTTAACCTCTATTAGCTGGCGCGCCTTGCCACGCATTATTGATAAGCGCGTTCGCGCAAGCAGAGGTGGAAAATGTGTATTCTGAAAACTCTCTTATCTTTTATCTCATCATGAAATTATCATAAATTCTACCCATATGCCGAGACAGCTATGGGGCAGTATTTTCCTTCTGTTATATCTTGTTTAAACATATTTAAAGACAATTATTTGAGATTTTAAAGAGCTCCCTTTGTTTGTTGTGTGTATAGGTGTGTGTACGTGCGAAAAAGTTAGAAAATAAGAGTGAGGGGGAGAAAATTCGATTGAAAATCTAACCATATGAAAATCCCATTCTTACAAAAATACTCTTTGACCAAAATATATAAATTTCTTGAACTTTGATAGAAAATTCTATGTGTGCGCAAAGCTAGTTAGATGCGCGCATTTAAAGAAAATGCGACACATACGCAATTTAACCCACTTTGATTGGCTGAGGGGGCATATAAACATTTTGTAACAACAATTTTGATTGGTTAACTCAGCACTAATGGGCGTGGTCAGGGAAAGATATGATGCCCTTAAGACAATTTTCAGAATACCGATTTGTGACAATTTTAGTGGTGTATTATCTTATGGACTTATGACATAAGATAATACAAAAGATAAGACGATTTTCAGAATACACCCCCTGGTTTTTATCTATAGAGAATGCATGTTATACCTAAACTAAGTATATGTAGTCTTGAACAGGTGATAATACAGCCCTGTTTTGCTGATGATGATGCGACCCACAGTTTAATTACATCCCCCACAGACATTATTGACAAGTGGAACGGCGATGCCCTAGATTCTATGTCACATGCTGGCTCATCTAACAGTTTGCAGTAACAAAATAACTACAATAAAGATAATGATGATAGTAAGAAATTAGACCCATCAAACCATTAGACGGACTACTACTTGTAATACTACTAATGGCATTGTCACCAGGAAATTCTCGAATTTCTATCTAACATTTTGCAGTAACAAAATAACTACACCCAATGTAATGATGATAATAAGAAACTATACATGCTCAATAGACCGCTTATGTAATGTATGCAAATAATATGCGTATGACGTAAGACTCCCGTTGGCAAGCTTAACAATAGTAACTAGGTCCGGCAAGCTAAGTTTGCCGGACCTAGTTACTATTGTTAAGCTTGCCAACGGGGAGTCTGACGTCATACGCATATTATTTGCATACATTACATAAGCGGTCTATTACTAGGCATACTACTGATGGTAATACCTCTTCTCCTACTTCTACTAATATCATTGTCAACATGAAACTATCTAATTTCTAACTTACATTTTGAAGTAACAAAATAACACAACAAAGATAATGACAATAAGAAATTTGACCTACCTAGCCATTAGACAGACTACTACTGGTAATACCACTTCTACATCTACTTATATCATTGTCCTCATGACATTATCTTCTTTTTTATAACCAAAGAATAAAAGGGGAAAATGTGCTGCCACATTTAGTTTCAATATGCCTTTGTTAATATACTAGGAATTGCATTATAGATATGAACATACAAAATATGCCAATGATAATAAGAAGTTTGTAAAGCTTTACAACGTTTTACATTAATGTTTCATTTATAAAAGGCTTCAAGAGGTTAATAACATTGTCATGTTTTGATGACAGAGTGATCAGCAGTTTAATTACTTTGCCCGGGGATGTTATTTACGAGTGGGATGGTAATGCCCTAGATTCTATATATCATGCTGGCTCGTCCATTTTTTTTTCGCAGTATGACAAATCTCTGAACTTCAAAGTATAACAAATGTATTAGTGATAATGAAAAATATAAGTTTTAAATCACAATAATCAATAATAAAAAAAAACCTTTATTCATCATCTCCACTACAAAAACATGTATCAAATCAAAAAGATAATGATTTCCCATACGTTTATGTACAGTACTTTCTACGAGGCATAGAGACTGAAACATCTTGGTTTGGTCTATAGCAATTTAGTTAAAATGCTTCATTGTCAAGACGTTCATGTATTGCCTACGATGCAGTGCACTGCACACAATTTGATTGTAGTGTAACATGCATTCTCCATAGAGCACAGCCCCAAGTATTTTCAGGCCCAGTTCTGATTGGGTTAATTAAATTCCTGCGGATGCCCATGAAGTCATTGAATTTCAAGTTAGAATTCGGAGATAAGGCTCTCAATAAGATTTTTGATCCATTTTAAATGTTAATTAATGTCGGAAAAATATGAACTAAATATGTTAATAAATGAAATATTGATATTCACATTTTGTGAACGAAACACATTTCTAATGTAATAGTTTTGTTTAAATGGATCAATACATGAAATGAAAATAAACTGAAGTAGCACTACAAAAATGTACAACCTTACACATTCATGTTTAGTTGATGGAAAGATACAGTATGTGAAGATGGTCATGTTTTGACGATGGTGCGATCTATAGTTTAATTACATTCCCCGCGGATGTTATCGATATGGGGGATGAGGACGCTCTAGATTCCATGTTACGTGACAATCTGAGGTAAACAGACATATCTTGATCACTATTTGGCGTACAAGGCTGAGGGCTCGGGGGACTGCATTCCCCAGCAAAAAACAAAAATACATGGGGGCTCTGGGCAATTTTAGCCCCCGAAATGCCCAAAAGAGCCGTAAATTTGCATAGAGTTCAGTGCTTGATTTTAGAGTGCAGTTTTCAAGCTGCCGAGCTTGAAAAGTAGCCCCCCCCCCCGATAAAAACATTTTACATACATGTACATGCTCCCCTGCAACCACCACAACACCGCCCCCAACTCCCCGAAGCGTTTTAAAAGCACTTGTATTCTGGCAAACTATCTCATATTTGGTACAAATTATCTTATATTAGGAAAAAATCTTTTAATTTTCTGGCAAAAATTCATCGCATCACAATTTTATTCACATTTTAAAATAATATCACTGCTTGGGGGGAACAGTATGGTAGAAAAAGGTGATTCTGGGGCAAAAGTCCCCAGGCCCCCCCCCCCCCCCGAGAAATATTTTCATGTTAGCTGATTATGATCTTCATATATTGTATGCTAATGTTCAGTATGTGTAAGTAAATTAGAAGGAAAAAAACATTGCCTGGAGAGTATTAAAATTGATAAATAAGATAAGCTAGGGTTGTATTTGGTCACTGTCCTAAATATCTTATGGTCTCTCTGGGTAGAACATAGTCTAGGATCGAGACCCTCGATCGCCTGCTGAACTCCGTCGCATCACCGGTAATAATCCCATTTTTTTTTTAAATCTCTCGTTGGCGACGCTATCTATTATGGGTGGTGGGGATTATTTTCAGCATGCGATCGAGGGTCTCGATCATAGACTAGGTAGAATACCTTTAATGGGTTAACAAGAACATTTAAAGGGAACTAGTATTACATTGTCAGAATCTTCAAAACTTACTTGAAACTCTAGAGGTTCTTACAAAACTCATTGTATTTATATTACCAATAGAAGCATGTAACAGCTTTCGGTTTTCCAAATGTAGCTTTTGTTATAAAGTTATTCATAATTGAAGTGTTTGGATGTTTGATTATCCACTGGAAAGTTATAACTGTACACACAATCAGTGTATTGAGTTATTGAATATCACTTTGCATCCTCGCTCATTTCTTGGCCATGTAATATCCATTTAACGTGACATTTGTATACATTACTCAGTGGACATATCATATTACAACAATACACATTTTAATCAACCATTAATTACTTTTTGCACATGTCAACAAAGTTACTATAACATGCCTTTCAAAAGACTCCAGTCCAAGTATTTTTAGGACTAGTATTGAAGTGGGTATTAAAATTATTCATCAATTGGTTGAAAATTAAAAAACTCTCATTTAAAACATTGTCGCTACTCCAAAACCAGCACTCAAAATAGAGGATTTGTTAGTCACTCTCGTACCACCGCAAAATAGATTCAAACTCATGTTAGAGCTTTTAGGCTGCACAAACAGTTGAAATGCAATCCATGCGATCAATAACTGCGGACATGATTCGCTTTACATGGAGATACCGCAAAACTCAAGCGATGTTTATACACCGTGGAAAGTTATCGCCCACATCTTTGTACATACATGTGTCAAAACAGCTCTATTCCTCAACCTGTATCATGCTGTATATATTAAGCGACACTTTTCCAGTTCCTCCTCTTGATATCCTCGATTGAGAAAAGGAAGGGCGCTAAGTCGATTTAATGACTTTGGAGATAATCGTGTATACAAATGGAAAACATCCTTTTTAAATTTGATGAAATTATCATCAATCAGATGTTAAACTGTCTACAGGATAATTATCATAATTATCATCCCAAAATGTTGCATCATAGAGGAGACTCTAACCTACAAGATGGCGTGAAGAATTCAATTTGTCAAAAGTCGACTTAACGCCCTTCTCACTCTCAACCCACCATATTATGCTAGAAGATGAATGTTCTGAATATGGATAAGGATTTTATTTTTGCACAGAGCATGAAATCGTTGGTAACATTTTGGTGCAGTATTCATTACGTATATTTGACGGAAAATCAATTCCAACCAGGTCCAGAATGTTCTTGTTTATATAGCTAAGGAATAAACCAGGTAACAGGAAAGAAAGAGAGATACAAATGAAAGTACGATAAAGAGAAAAAAGGGAGAAAGAGTAAGAAACAAAACAAAATGTAGGTGAAGAGAATAAATTTGTTGGTTACATAAGGGTGTTGAAGAAGGGAAGAATTGAGATAAAATGGAAAGGGAGAGAGAGGGGGATATAAGTGCAGTTTATAAGAAAAAAGAGAATAAACAAAGAGAGGAACATGCACTTTAAAAACAAATTGTTGACCAAATTTACATTATGCTATTCTTTTCTTGCCCCTGGATTATTGTTTTTAATAATAATAATAATATTGATATATATAGCAGCTCATAGCAGAACTTTTCCTTTAAAATAAAGAGATAGATTTCTAGATATATACATAAACAAAGAGAGAGAGAGAAATAGACAGCTAGTATGCTGTTGGTTGGGTTTACTTTAATCATAAATGCTGTAGGGGATTTGGCTAAGACATTGATCCTAATCTACCCTCTTGAGTGGTTCTTTTTCTCAAGTTCTGAATGCTGGTAATGAGATTACGAAGTAGACAATTCCACGATCGCAACTACGCAAAAGAGAATTAATGTGAGCGGATATGAATTTTTGAAATTAAATGAAACCAATACACAAAGGATAAGCACAGCAACGTCGCTTCCGGCCATTGCTACAAAATTTGTGTAGCATATTTTTTTAGGTCACCCTTTTCGCGGATATATACTTTCAGAGGGAAAACAAAATATGAATATTTATTTGAAATTAATTGGAACCAATACAACCCGATTAAACACAAGAAAATTGCTTTTGGCTATATGGCTGCAACATATATGTGTAGCATAGTTTTTCAGTCACACTCTGAAGATAGCCTTTCAAAGAAAACAAATGAATATATGTAAAGTAAGTAATTGAAACCAATACAACTAGATACACACAAGAAAATTGCCTTTGGCTAACTCTACAACATATATGTAAGATATTTTCTAGGTCACATTTTCACGGATAGCATTAGTAGGAAACAAATTATATTTATTTGAAATTAATTGAAACCAATTCAAACAGAAAAACACATGAAAGTTGCTTCTGGCTTTTTGATACAACATATGTGATGTGTATTATAGTTTTTCAGTCACACTTTTAAGGTTAGGTTTTCCAAGATAAACTAGGTTCATTTTTTAAGCTAAGCTTTTACAAGACAATTGAGTTCCTGACATTCCCTTGTAAAGAACGGTCACTCAGAATCATCCCGCATATGGGCCCCATTGCAAAAACAGATGCAATCGATTGTCAAGTTGTCATTTATTGCAAGTTAGATCATGTGACTAAATGCACATATCTGATTGGTTCAAATGCGCAAACTTACAGACTTACAAAACTCAGCCTAAAGGGCTCCCTCGTTGCCTACTTGCCAACATCACTGGTATCGCGCACCATACACTCCTATGAATTTCCATTTAGTACAGTTAGACAAATGGGTTATGGGTCTATGGTCAGGTTTCCTGGAAGCGTGGCACAAAATGCCTCCGTTCGCAAGATGGCTGAGTTCACCCATTAGTGAAGTTCCCCCATAGGTACGACAATACATCTGGGGAATAACATAATCTTTTCTAAACTTACTTTCTGCTTTTCTTACAGTTTTTTTTTTATATTGCACTCCAGGAGGGTGTTCTATAAAGATTTGCGATTAATCTCAAGTCAGAAAATGCTCCTAAATCCGATTGCTCAAATGCGCTCAATTTCTGACTTATTTTTAATTGCAAGTTTGTGATTGATCACAACTCTTATACAACACCCCCTGGTCCCTTTGAGCCCAGTGCAATAAAGAATAAGAAATCTTTTCTCAACTTACTTTCAGGTTGCATGCCGACCGAGATGCACTTCTTCATCCGACAGGCCGCGCAGTGCCGCCTCGTGTACATATCCATCTCGCATCCCTGGTCCGTCATCATTTCACACTTGAGCGAGTCTCGGTGACGCGCATTGCGTCGGAAAAATGTCTTGCAGCCCTCGCACGTGAGCGCCCGGTAGTGCATTCCATTGGCCTTGTCCCCACATACCACACAGGTGAGATCCGGGCTGTCCGCGCTGGCCGAATCCGGGAGCGACTTGGTATCCATGGCGATTAGTTGTGTGTAGCTTCTGAAATGAAAAGATGGAATAAAAATAAATGTTATATTAAATACATCCTGTGGTTTACTTTTGCATTCTTTATTTCACAGTCACTTATTTATTTGAGTAACAACTTTGGCGAATAATAGTGCTGTGCTTCTGAAATAAAAAGATTTTTAAAAAGACATAAATTGTCTAATCATATCATATTCTTGGTTTAAATTTGCTCTCTTCGTAATAAAGCAACAGAATTATTTTAACAAATTTGATGGAGATTTGATACATTTTCGTGCAGATTACGTTGAGGTGTCCATAACGTCCAAGTCAGGTTTCTAACAGTCCGAGTGCCTCAATAAATGCTCTACATTTACGGATGTTACCCACGTTGAATGAAATGATGAGAACGAAACCAGTAAAATATGTCCCGTGGAACATTTTACATTGTCAAATTCTGCTTTTATGCAATAGAGATATGCTGTGGATGATGCCTGTATGATCATTCCCCCATCGAGATAAGAAAGAAAAAACAATTATACTCCTTTCTTCCCCTATTAGTCATGGATTATCATTGAATTATCCTGCATTACCCAAACTTTGCAAGTACTAATTAAATATCAAACCAATCTTCATGAACACATCCACAGACAGATCAAATGAGAATAAAAAGGGAAAATTAGGCTGGAAATCTGATGTATTTTAAAGTTATGTATGTGGTCATTTCTAATTATACATTCGGTTTACAAAAATTAGAATACAAAAGAAAAATTAGGCTATTCAACATGCAGTCCTATCAGAGAAATCTCATGCACTTAGTAATTCAGTATGTGGTCACTCCCTAATTATTGGTAAGGGTTACGAAAATGTAGGTGCGCTGTTGAGGACGGTCACATTGAAATAGAACATGGATTCCATGTCAATCAGCAATGCCAAATATATTCTAAATTATAGCAAATAGGCAGGAAGTGGATGGAATTAGATGACACAGATCCATCGATTAGAATACAGACAATTGAATACAGACACATTTGTGTTTGCATTAATCACTTCTTATCAAATTTGGCATTTTGGGGTAATCTAATCACAAGCAAATAGACGGTAATTGTATTTTCAGGTATTGTAATGACGAACATACAGACAGTTATTACGTTATAAATAATTCTGTCTGTTTTGATGACAGATCTAGGTGAGAAGAGGGTTCTATTTTAGATCCCCGGACAATATTCGATTAGTATTGAAATGGGTTGAATAATTGAATGGTTTCAAGCGATGCATGGTGCAAATTACACCCCAAAGGATTGTTTATCATTTTATATTAAATAAAATGTAGAATTCATGACACAACTGAAAAAATAATTCAACAAATTTGTTGTTTATAATTTTATATTAAAGAAAATTGAATGTAAAATTCATGATGGAACTGAAAAAAAAAGATAATTCAACAAATTTGATAATTTTTTGATTTTTTTGATTTTTGATTTAACCTTGAAACATTGTATACAAGAAGATTTGTATTATTCTTGTTGCCACTAATAGGAGCAGGAGCAAAATATTATTTTCATTTTAACTGAAAAAATTGAATAAATCTACATTTGGTTCCTACATGACTTCAAACCATGGATACCCATTCATCAGGGGGGGATGATCTATTCATTCATCCCCCCCTGATGAATATGTATTACGTAAGTATCGACGCCCATGCTTCAAACATTATCTCGAAAGTACGAAAACAAAACTCAACACCCTCAACCGATAACATCATTATATGCAGGTGAGTTTGGTTCAGGGGGGTGTTTCACAAAGATTCAAAGTTGGACCTTACTATTATGGAAAGCGGTTTGTTTCTTTGTAAACATTTTCAAAAGGTTCTTTTAAAAGGCATAAAATGCTGATTCGAGTAATAAATATTGTCTATTATCAAGGAGAGTTCATGTCCTTCATGTAAACATTTTCAAAAAGTCTAAAATACTTGCATTTTTGAAGTTGAATATATTTTAATTCCAAGGCTACGAATGGCTTTCCATAATTGTTAGGTCCAACTCAGTGATATGTTTAACTTAGAATCTTTGTGAAACACCCCCAGGTGTGTGTATGTAGCAGGTGTTATAAAGGTGATCACAGGTATGTACTGTAATGACATTGGGTAACTGACAAGACATCTGCTTTATACAGAAGATATGATAAAGAAAACTGGTGAAAGAAATATGAGGGAGCTCCAGGGGGGATTTACCCCCCTGACATGCCAACAAATTAAAATCTGTTGAATTTATATTTGTAGGGCCTGAACTCAGAAAATGTATCTCACTTTGCTTGTTTTGGAGATTAATGAAATATACTTGAAATAAAATTAAACATGTGTCTGTGTCTGTTTTCTGATCATTTAGATTTGTCTGCATGATCGGAAATGGGCGGATCATGGCATGATCGGATCCTGATCGAATGCCGATCCAATGATCGGTTACAGCATTACTGAAAATACCAAAAATGTGTGACACTTCCAGGTAAGTTTGGTTCAGGTGTGTATATGTAGCAGGTGTTAGGTGATCACAGGTATGTAAGGTACTGACATTGGGTAACTGACAAAACATCTGCTTTATACAGAAGATAAAAAATACCCAGTGCAAGATATATGAGGGAGCTCCAGGGGGGATTTAATCCCTGAAATGCCAACAAATTAAAATCTGTTGAATTTATAGTTGTAAGTCATGAACTCAGAAAATGTATCTGTGTCTGTTTTCTGATCATTCCGATTTTTCTGCATGATCGGATCCTGATCAAATGCCGATCTGATGGTTGGTGAGCATTACTGAAAATACCCAAGATGTGTATAAACACTTCCTGGTAAGTTTGGTTGAGGTGTGTATATGTCGCAGGTGTTAGGTGATCACAGGTATGTAAGGTATATTGGGTAACTGACAAAACATGTGTCTTATACAGAAGATATGATACAAATACCCGGTGAAAGAAATAAGAGGGAGCTCTGGAGGATTCAGTTCCAAAAATACCAATAAAAGCTCTCCCCCCAAAATAAAATATTTCAATGCAAAACAAATATTTAGAGTGCAATCTTTATGCAGGCAAGCTTGAAATGTAGCTTCCTTTTAAAATAAAAAAAGTGTAAAATTTTTTTTTATAGATAAAGCATTATATTTTAAATCAAATTAAATTTGTAATTCCTGCATTGAAAATACCCCAAAATGTGTAAACACATGCAGGTAAGTTTGGTTCAGGTGTGTCTGTCACTGGTGTCAAATAGATCATCTAGGTATACACTATAGACAATGATACTGGGGAACTGCAAACACATCTGCTTTATGCAGAGAGTATGATTGGGGACGAGTAAACACAGAGCTATGTTAACCTATTCCCTACCAGATATGGCAACCGGCGAATTTGTTTTTGCAATCCCATAGAGTTCATACAGGGCCCACTATACTAGGTTCAAGTAGATTCCAGTAGGCAATGGGTTAATCACTCAGTCACCATTTTTCGGCAACATCAAACACATGAAACATTATTTCATAAAGTATCTGAGATGAGAAGCCCAGGTGAAGCTGCACAGGTAGAATGCGGTCAGGTATGTGATAGGTAGACCTGAGCAAGGCACATTTAATCGTTCAATTCAAACATATCGTTGGTTGAGAAAGAGAATGGCGCTAAGGCACTTTTTGTACTTAAGATATAATGTTTTCCGGCAACATCAAACACCAACATCAAACACCAACATCAAACACATAAAGCATTAATTCATAAAGTAGCTAAGATGGAAATCCCAGGTACATGTACATTGTATGTGATCAGGAGACCTGAGCAAAGCACATTCAAGCTTTATGGCCCATATTATCGTTGGTTGAGAAAGAGAATAATAATTTTCTGAAAATTTGGCATCACATAGAGAAGGCTCCAATCTAAAGATTGTATGCATAACTCAATCAAGCCAAAAGACAACTTAACTTCTTTCTGACTCTTACCTTTTGATATGGGAAATTAGCAAACATCTCTGGTATTTCGTCACAAGGACAAGTAGTGTGAATATATGGTCCAAAAATTGTCGGCAACATCAAAAACGTTACGCATTATAGATGAATAGCTCAATATAAACATGCAGAATACACATTCAAGCTGTATGCCACATATATTTTTGAAATTATCAAACACCTATGGCATTTTTCCTCAAAGGCGTGGCTATCGGTGCGATTATATCATCCCAATTTATCGGCAACATTAAATACATTGCGCATTATTGATAAATAGCTCAATATAAAAAAGTATACATACGTTGAAAATTAGTTGTGCAAAACTGTGCCACCAAACACATTCACGCTTTATGGGGAATTAGGAAACATCTATGGTATTTCGCAAAGGCGTCATAAGGACAAGTAGTGTGATTATATGGTCCAAAAATTGTCGGCAACATCAAAAACGTTCCTCATTATAGATGAATAGCTCAATATAAACAAAGTATACATACCTTGCAGAATACACATTCAAGCTGTATGCCACATATATTTTTTGGAATTATCAAACACCTATGGCATCTTTCCTCTAAGATGAGGCCATAACAAACGGAGTGATTATATCGTCCCAATTTATCGGCAACATCAAAAACGTTGCGCATTATAGATTTATAGCAATAAAAACATTGAAAATTAGGTGTATGTTCTGCAAAACTGCGAAAAGCACATTCAAGGTATATTCCACATACGGGGAATAAGCATCTATGGTATTTCTCAAAGGCATGACTAGGACAAAGAGTGTGATTACATCCTCTCTATTTCAGCAACATCAAATATGTTGCTCATTATAGACGAATAGCTCAATACAAACAAGGTGTACATTCATTGAAAATTAGATGTGCAGAACTGTGCCACCAAACACATTCGAGCTATATTCCTGGTATGGGGAATTAGCAAACATCTTTGGTATTTCTCAGTTTCATTTTTACCCTGAAATGTTTGTATCGTTTTGGTAATTATGGGGGGTGGGGGGCGATGTAGGGTCACATTCTTATGTTTGTAATTGTTTCTGTAAACTTATGGTGTGGGGGTTGGGGGAACACATAATGTCCTACTCTTATTTATTTTTGCTTATACTTTTATAGTTTGTATTGTTTAAAAAAAATATTATTGGTGGGGGGGGGGGGGGGATGGGGGAATTGGGAACACATAATGTCACACTCTTATTTATTTATTCTTGCTTATTCTTCTATAGATGGTTTTTATTGTTTTAGTAAAGTTATGGGGGGAGGGGGGTTGGGTAGACAGGTGGGGATCAAGTGGTCTAGAGAGGACGCATTTCATCCAGATTTGCATAACAGCTGTTTGTAACTGTCAATATAGAGAGATACCAGAGAACCACCAATCCTTCATAGTACCTCACTCACTTCCAGATTGTGAAATCTCCATAGACTTTGTACATAGCCCACAAGGTTCCTGTAGGCAAGGGGTTAACTCATTCACTTTAAGTTTGTTAAATCCTCATATACTTTGTACATAGCCCTCTAGGTTTATGCAGGCAAGGGTTTAAAGAGATGCTGTTCTTATATTCTGTCTCACTTTACTGTTTTGCGTGGGGGTATAGAGGGCACTGTTTTAAATGCCACTCCACGGTTGGAACATACTCAACTAGGCTAGTTTGTGCACAATGCACGGCACTGAGCGAGCCATATCAGTGAGTATTTCACACATTGGGCAATGCACGGCACTGAGCGAGCCATATCAGTGGGTATTTCACACATTGGGCAATGCATGGCACTGAGCGAGCCATATCAGTGGGTATTTCACACATTGGGCAATGCACGGCACTGAGCGAGCCATATCAGTGGGTATTTCACACATTGGGCAATGCATGGCACTGAGCGAGCCATATCAGTGGGTATTTCACACATTGGGCAATGCATGGCACTGAGCGAGCCATATCAGTGGGTATTTCACACATTGGGCAATGCATGGCACTGAGCGAGCCATATCAGTGGGTATTTCACACATTGGGCAATGCACGGCACTGAGCGAGCCATATCAGTGGGTATTTCACACATTGGGCAATGCACGGCACTGAGCGAGCCATATCAGTGGGTATTTCACACATTGGGCAATGCATGGCACTGAGCGAGCCATATCAGTGGGTATTTCACACATTGGGCAATGCACGGCACTGAGCGAGCCATATCAGTGGGTATTTCACACATTGGGCAATGCACGGCACTGAGCGAGCCATATCAGTGAGTATTTCACACATTGGGCAATGCACGGCACTGAGCGAGCCATATCAGTGTGTATTTCACACATTGGGCAATGTGTTAGCAAGATGGTGCCACACATTTGATTAATCTGAATTATCTTTAATTTGCATGTGGTGAAATTTGATGAGAAATTTTAATTCGCTCTTTATTATGATAAAAAGAAGTTTTCAGAATTGTATGCATTTTAGGGTGTAAAAGGATTGATGGAGCTTTAAATGCTGACCTGCTTCTTCCAACTTGTATGTTATGAAAATTTGATGAGTGTCCTTAATTGTTCAGGCATTTTAAGCTTCTAAAAGTGATGTTCTGAAAAATTGATAAGCGTCCTCAATATTCCCCATATGCATGGAAAAAGTTTGACTTGTTCAGGCATATTTAGCTTGTTAAAGACTGACTGAATAATTAAAATTTTGACTTCCTTTCTTAAGTAGGATATGTTACAAATTGTATCAGCATCTTGAATTATCATCAGATTATGATGAAGTATTATGAATACCATTTTTTGAGGATACAAACGCATAATTGAAGCTTTAAATTGTACTGCTTTTACCTAATTACAAGTCCTGAAAATGTAAAATGGGTCCTTCAATTTAAATTGATGAAAAGAGATAATAGTGATAATATATCAAGCATTTCTGGGTTAAGAGCAGCACATGTGGACAAAATGCCTTGCCAGGGGACACTTTTAGAGTTGGGAATCAAATGATAACTTCTGACATGGAGAAAAACATGAATTTAGCTTTAAACGGTTGTCTTACTTCGTTCAACTTGCATCTGGTAAAAATTGAATGAGGGTCCTAAATTTTGCATTGGAGATGAGAACAACTGATGAATAATGAATGGAAGGGACGTGGCTGGAAACAAATTGTCAAAGCAATAATATCTCAGCTTTAACCTTGAGCCCCACTTTCTTTGAAGAGCAACATTATGCTCCATTTAACCCGTTCCCTACGAGTTTCTGAAATCCCCATAGACTTTGTACACAACCCACTCGGTTCCCATAGTCAAGGGATTAACATTGGTATAACATACATTCTATTTAGACCAGTCAGTCCATGTATTTTCGGAACCAGACCCTGAACGTGTTAATGAGAGTCATAGATTTGCCCTTCACTATATGGGAGGGTGCGAAAGCCAAACTGCACCTTTAAATCCATACTGAGGGCATCCTGAATTGTGCATTTGAGATGAGAGCAGTTGATGAATATTGAATGAGAGGGGAGTGGCCGAGGAAAATGATTATTAAAGCTTTGTCCTGTTGCCCCACTTTCGTTTATAGCGTGCACATTATGCTTTAAAATTAAATGAGTGGCATGAAGGTGCCCTTGCAAAAGCCACACTGCACCTTTAAATCCATATTAAGGGCATCCTGAATTTTTTACATTTGAGATGAGAGCGTTGAATGAATAATGAATGAGAGGGGAGTGCCAAAGAGGATGATCCGTCGCTTGTAGCTCAATCCCGCAAGAATTCTACGAATGTGAATTTCTCATGAGAGGGAGAGAGAGCTCGCGCGTGACGCGTGGTTGAAAAAAATCTAAATCTTGCCCACAGAGTATAAATGGATCCTTCATTCATCATTAAACACTTTAAAGCATGTATCACCGCCGATTCCCGGATTGCTATGCTTATCAGGGAAGTCTGCTGCGACAGAAATGGTTTAAACTGTGCACATTTGCACAGATGGCAAATTGGTGAACTTGCAGATTGGTCATGAAACCATGTACATATACAGGAGGTAATACATGTTAGAGTTTTATTGATTTTGATTGACCGTTTCTGTTATATTTGTATGCTTATTTTGCAGGAGTTTGCCGCTGTAATAGAATGGATTCTTTTGTGCAAATGTGGACATTTAGCAAACTGTTTGGCTTGCTGATTGAAGCATGTAAAGGGTTTTTACATATTTGAGTTTTATCAATTTGTATTATTTTGATTATTTATCAAAACTTAAAGCATTTTACTGATGCCTACACTGCAAGTGTGAAGTTTCTGCACCTTTCTGTAACACAGCCCGGGTAAAGGGATTGCAAAATCTAGTAGGAAACAGGTTAAAGGGGTAGTTTAGTTTTGGTAAGGCTGAACTTTAGTACCCCAAACCGGGACAGTAACATTATAAACTAATAGTTATTACTCCACCATGCTCGAAAGGTATACAAAATTACAAACGACTATGTAAAACGCCTGTTATCATTCAAAAAGAGCCATTAAAACACAAGAGGGCGCTCTCTAAAAAGGCATTGGTTTAAACCATTTTTCATACAAAATTATGCATGTGATCTTTTATTGAAATAATGATTAGGTAGATAGATCATCAACAACTATTTAAAAAACGCTTTTGAAAATTTTTGAAATAGTGTAAGCATTTTTTAAATTTTTTGAAAAAATCATCTAATTATTTGGGCCCCAAATAATTAGAAGATCATATACTTATTGATATTTCAGCCGTTTCTGGGTCGATTTTGACCAAATAAAGTTTATTCTGCCATTAAAATTACATGTTCTCCCAAATTCGACACTCAGTTTTTCATTACCTCACAAAAAAATTGTGATGTGCAGCGCCCTCTCTACCAAAACTAAACTACCCCTTTAATGGCTTTAATAAGATGTAGGCTTTCCTGAAATGAAAGGGGTAATTTGTTTTGTGCATTTTATAACAAAGAGTTAGGTTCAAACTAAAAGTTGGTTGTATAAAAATATGGCACACAAAGAGACAAGCTCAGCAGGTTAATGACACTTTTTTTTAAATAAATGTTCAGTTCATTATTTAAATGACTGCATAATTCATTGATTGTGTGCCACGTACTGTTCAAACAAATGGCTTTTTAACCACAAAGTTATTGCTCTAATTAAAGAGGGGAATATGGGGCACAGATATTAAAGGGACTGGATATAAACTTAAAGTAACATTGTCAAAGGAGAAATTGCAAATCTGGTACATTCTGGATTTCTTCAAACATTTCAAATTGTTGCGAATGCTCAATTATTGTAATTACTGTGTTAATAGTCAATCAGCCTGGAGCCTTGTTGCCATATAAAGTAACATTGTCGAAGGTGAAATTGCAAATCGGGTAAATTCTGGATTTCTTAAAACATTTCAAATTGTTGCGAATGTTCAATTATTGTAATTACTGTGTTCATAGTCAATCAGCCTGGAGCCTTGTTGCCATGATAGTTAACATTTACTATTGGAAAAGTTGTATGAAACAGTCTCTGAGTGAATAACCTGTAAAGATACGTGTACAATCAAACTGTGTATGACCACTGAAGGGAAACAAGAAAGTGGCCACTGAGGACAGGTGACCTCTTTAGACAGGTTCAATAACATTGTTTTTTCTGTAGAGGATCACTTTTGGTGGCCACTATAGGCAGGTTGGCATGGCCACCAAGACAGGTTCGACTGCACATTGTATGTTTTGCACAGGACAACAAAGTTACCCGAGTACCTTTAAGTATACTGAGCTTGTGAAAGTGTGCTAGGCTTGTCACGTGGATTAATCACCATTCATACGGAAAATGAATGCTCTGTTTGTATTTGTCTGACTGCATCATTAATTACTGGAGCTACAAACAAGGAATGAATATTTCATGACTACAAACTTGCTGTACTTGTTTCGTTGGTTGAGCAAAAGAAGGGCTCTAGTTCACTTTTTGTACTTCGAGATAATCATGTTTAAAGTTTGGGAGCCATGTGGAAACCAAATGTAGCTCTCTTTTGTAATTTGACAGATCTACAAACATAAGAAATATTAATTATCTACAAATTTGGCATCATAAAGATGAGTCTCCGACTTAACCCGTTCCCTACAAGTTTATGAAATCCACATAGACTTTGTACACAACCCACACGGTTCCTGTGGTCAAGGGGTTAAAAGATGGTATAATAAAACTCAATTTAGACATTTTACTCTCACCAAAAATATAATAAAGTTATGATGAAGTTAACCTTTTGGGGAGACTTGCTGCCCAGCCAAATGTGTATCAACCATATTAATTACCTTACAATTTATTTATCTAAAATCAATGTTAAATTCATTCTTTAATCATGGTTTCATTGAGTATATCTGTGACTATCTACTTAGACAATTCATCTGTTAAATACCACCCATTTTTTGCTCCATTACAATAAATGGTAAAATTGTCAAGGTCCTAAACATTAATTAGAGCATTAATCAACTATAATTTATTGTGTCAATTAGTACTTGATAACATTTATGAAAGATTGATGCAAAAGTAGGCTTTATTTCTACATTATAATACCACATAATTGACCACTTCTTAACCCCTTCTGGACTGGTTCTCTAATAACCTGAGGCAGGGTCTATGGAGAATGCATGTTATAGGCAGGAGCAGGTCAAATGAACAGAATTAGATTTTAGATTTAGATTTTATTTGGTCTTCAAACATACACATGCTATAAAGAAACGTGTCATCCAATGGCAAATGGCAAGAGGAGGCAATAATAACAATAATGAACTTCATTACAATTATAACTCATTCAGAGTTATTCTATTTTGGTATAACATAACATGCATTCACCATATGTGACCTTACACCACAAAACGACCAATAAGTCGGGAAAAATGATTTTGCTGATTTCCATATAACATTAAAATAGAAATCATTACCTTTAAAATGGTATATAATTTGTCATATTTGGACTAAGCAAACCCTTTCAAAATTAATGCCAAAGACATGGTATAGAGCTGATGCATTTTTAAAATAAGGGAGAAACGGACCGCTTAAGAGATATGTGCCTATTCACGGACTGTACTAAGATCACATTTATTAAATGAAAAATTAATATTTAAACATGATTTCTGACGCTCAAAATTTTCCAGAAGGTAGATTAAGATATGGTTATTCAGGAAATACAAAATTCTAAATCTCATATTTTGAAAAAAATTTGACTATTTTAGCTAATAAAAGAGAAACTACCACAGCGACATAACGGTCGTTTTGTGGTGTAAGGTCACATATGCTCCAGCCCCTGTTTTATCTGGGTCAGGCATGTACGGGTTAACAGTGATAAGAGTTTAGCTCATTGTGTGTTAATTGTGTCAAGTGCGTCATGGACATTTATGAAAAAATAATGCAGTGTTTCTCATCTGAAATATAATTTAAAATACGCTTTCCTGCAAATATAATAGTGAAACTACAAAGTCATTGTCATTCTAGTTCTAATTACTGGGAACATTGCATACAGCTTTGCTCAGCGGGGCTAGTGTATGTGTGCCAATTATTTTCCTCTTTATTTTAATGACCTTTATGAAAGATAAAGGTTATGTTTGCGTTCGATTGACGTAATCATGCATTTCTAGTGCAACCTATTTAAAGAAACGTATGTTTAACGTCTACATTCTTGCCCTATATACCGAATGAGGAGCCTTTTATAATTTAATACAAATTTGCTGCCCCTGGGCCTGTTTTGTTTTAGATGACCTTTATGAAAAATATAAATGTGCTGTTTTATTTTGTTCGACTTCACAAACAAATTTCTTGGTACCATTGATTAATCAAATAAATATTGAACCAAACTGTCATTTATTCATTCCTTCCAATAAGTGGTATTCAAATTTAATGTATGGCTCATCAACTGTGTCACATGTTTTAATGACCTTTAAAATAAATGGATCATTCATTCTCTGCAGTTGTTCAGTTCTAGTGCCACTGTTTATTCAGATAAATATTTAACCACATTGCCTTTCAATAATTCCTTCCAATAAGTGCTTTTAATATTTTATTTGTCTTATCTAGACTGCACTATGTGTGTCACATATTTTGATGACCTTTAAATTATGGTCTAAATATTCTCTGAAGACTGTATGATGTATTACCGAGCTGCAAACATTTAAACATCTTAAGAGAAAAATGTCATTACTTTATAATCAAATAAGAGAAAGTACCTCTGACATTTAAATACAGGTTGTTTTTAAAACATATACTAGAACATTAGTAATTTCTAAGAAATAATGAATTGTTCGATTTACTTTGAAATATATGAGTTTTTTTCTCAAAGGAAAAACTTGCATTTCTAATGTACCGTAAACCGGGGTGACTTTGGCCGCCAGGGTGACTTTGACCACTTTTTGAGAAGGGTATTTTTGTCATCTTTTGTCTCACTCTTTAAAACCTATTTCTGATACTATACATTACCATATAAGAATATATTTGAAACAATAAGTTTGTTTTAAAAAGGGAGGCTTGATGGAAATAGGGCCTTCTCAAAAAGTGGCAAAAGTCACCCCGGTTTATGGTATGTTAATTATCAGCCATAGTCACACAGTCAAATTAATATCAGCTATTAATTAACTCCTTGAGTGCCAAGCTCACATTTTTGTGAGTTACAATACAAACAAATGCCATAGAGCATTACAATCCCTGGCACATTAAGAGTTAATCAAGTTTGTACAGGTCTCACTCTATTACAATGCTGCATCAACCATAAAGTCAATCACTGAACTAATTAAACGGGTCAATTGCCTACTAGGCCTGCCAAGTAACTAAATGATGCATAGAACAATTACTTTCTGAACATAATCATACAGGGAGGATCACATTTAACCTGTTCAGGACTGATTGTTTTTTGCTACAACATGTATTGCTGCTCTCAACCCAGGTGTAGTAAATGGGTACTTGGCAAGAATGTATTCCTTGAAACGTGTGAGCGCTTGAATAAGGCTGCTCGGCTAAAGCCAAGGTAATAATGTTCCGAGCGCTGTGAGACTTAACTGCAATAAAGCGCTATATAAAAATGGACAATTACCGTATTATTATTATTATTATTCTCCATAGACCCAAGCCCAAGTATTTACGGGACCAGTCCTGAAAGGGTTTATAACATACATCAACCTAGCTAAATATTATGTTTCGGTAGTGTTTTAGTTTGATCACTGTTAAATGTCTCTTTCTTCAACAAAATGTCACCGGTCAACACAGAGCAGACATTGGTCTTCTTAAAGAGATGCACACATTTATGTGTATAATCTCTTAACCTGTTCCCTTCAAGATTCTGAAACCCTCATAGACTTTGTACATAGCCCACCAAAGTTGTTAATGATAGAACGTACTTTGGAACAGATGTATCAAACAATACCTTTAAATTCCAACAGAGAGGATACTGACCAGAAATATGTGAAATAAATAAAAGAAATGAACAAAGAACGATTGTCAGGAATCGAACCAGAGACCTCCTGACTGCTAGACTGATGCAAACCAATGAGCCACAAGGGTCTCACCCTTTAACCCCTTCAGGACTGGTCCTGTACATACCCAGGCTTGGGTCTATAGAGAATGCATGTTATAGGAAAATCAATC
Organism: Echinarachnius parma; assembly: GCA_037951105.1. NCBI lineage: Eukaryota > Metazoa > Echinodermata > Echinoidea > Clypeasteroida > Echinarachniidae > Echinarachnius > Echinarachnius parma. The sequence goes on along the minus strand of JBAMJV010002007.1, from coordinate 156,023 downwards.
AGTCCTGAACGGGTAAAACAAAATGTAATTTTTACACCAAGCAGTCAGCCATTGATCTAATTAAGGAGGTACACAACTGAATGTGCCAAGTATCTTAATCGCAGGACCATTACTCTCAAAACACTGATGGGGGTATAGAACAGATCTATGCTTTCTTAATATTATGTTTGTTCGTCGTTAAAAGTTTAAGTCTTTAAATGAAATGTCATCTTGACCAAGCAGTTGGTCATTGATCTTATATATTTATTGATATTTCAGCTGTTTCTGGGTCGATTTTGACCAAATAAAGTTTATTCTGCCATTGAAATTGCATGTTCTCTCAAATTCGACACTCAGTTTTTCATTACCTCACAACAAAATTGTGATGTGCAGCGCCCTCTCTACCAAAATTTAACTACCCCTTTAATGAGATGACAATTACCAACTTATCTTTACAAGATGTGAAACAACTCTTACACACCAAAATTGCCAGTGTGGAACAAAATATACAAATACACCTTTCTAAATATTAATATGTTCACTTATTCACTAGCATTACCTTTCATTATTGTTAAAGGACTCCCTCTTAAAACAAAATGTCACCTCTACCAAGCAGTCCGTCATCATTGTTATTAATGAGGTACAAGTGTCTAAGTGTGTCAAGCATTTTAACGAGATAACAATTACCAACTCCTACATACCTGATATGCCAGGGGACGGAACACATACATAGCATTAAACAAACATACACGTCTGTTAATATGATATGTAATTCGTTAACAATGTGGGCTTCTGAGAAAAGGTCAGAACGAGAGAACTTTAATATGCACTGTTTCATGCAGCTGTAGGATATTGGTCGAAGAGGTCCAAGCGTCCAAATGTGTCATTTATCTTAATGACATCATTACTTTTATTATGGCTATTTAAAGAGATCACGTGAAAGCTAATAGGTAACATGATTTGAGAATCTCAACGGGAATGGTTTAACCCATTCAGGACTGGACCTGAAAACGCTCAAACAAAATGCATGTTATACCAAAATCAATGGCCCGTATTCACAAAGGAGGTTTGTACAGTCCATGGTCTAAACCCCGGTTTACATCTATGGAATGCCATTGTAAACTGATGGAGAGAGAATGTAAATTCCTTACTTGTTAACAATGTTGATGGTACACATTCTCTCTCCATCAGTTTACAATTGGCATTCCATAGATGTAAACCGGGGTTTAGACCATGGACTGTACAAACCTCCTTTGTGAATACGGGCCAATCAGTCTCAAATCGGTTAAAGGGAATTAGTAACATTGTCCAAATCCTCAAAATAAAATTTTAATTCTAGCGGTTCCCTCATACCCTGTTTTATTCGTATTAACAACAAAATCATGGGACAGGTTTCGGTTTTTCAAATTTCCCTTTCATTACAAAGCTATGTACGATCAAAGTATTCAGATAAGAAAAACTCTGGTGGAGTTTTGAAACCGTGTACAAAGTGAGTGCAGTGAGTTAGTGAATATCACTTTGCATTTTTGCTCATTACTTGGCCATGCAATGTCCAATTTACTTGAAATTTTCACACAATACCCTGTGGACATATGAGATAAAACCAATATACATTGCATCTACCATTCATCACTTTTTGCACATGTCAGCAAAGTTACTAGATCCCTTTAAAGCAGCCTGAGTTGATACATTGTATGTCTGGTTTATGTAGACCATTGGTTAAAGAGGCACAAGTGCATAAGTGAGTCAATTAAGTACTTGTTCATGAGATGGCAATTACAAATTCCTATACGCCTCCAACGCCAGGGCGTCGGAACACATACATCGCATTAAACAAACAAACACGTCTGATAATGCGATAGGTAATCCATTCAGTGCCTGGGGTTCCGAGAAAGGTTTGAATGATCGCTTAGGCACGTAGATGATGTACATGATGAACGAGTGTGGAGGTTGGTAAAGTTCATGTCATTCAATCATCTTAAAGAGAGCTTGTTGTCAACTTAAAGGTGGTTTGGAGTCCTGCACACGGTGAATAATGCACACTGGCTCTGTGTAATGTAGTGCTCACATACTAGCCGATTGTGCCAACTTGCAAACGTCCTGCACATGTGCGAAAGTTCATGGTATTTAATCATCTCGAAGAAGAGCATATTGGGTCGACTTAAAGAGAAGCGGTACGCAAAACACGCTGTACATGCCATCTTGAAAATGCCTTGGGCACTGTGCGCAATACACACAGGCTCAGTGTTATGTAGTGCGCACAAACTGGCCTAGTGCCATCTTGAGAACGCCTTGCACCATGTGCAAGATACACATTGGCTCAGAGCATAAGTGTCTATCCTTTCATCTCCGTTCGTGTGCCTTTCCTTACTGTTTCTTGTTCGGCTTATGCGTTCCTTGTCAGGCAATATCCGATGTTTTATCCAGTGGAAAGTGTTGTGCATGCAGCAATGGAGACAATTCTTTCACCACCAGATAATTTTTGTTCTCATAATTGTTGTATCTGTCGTGTGTTCTTTTAAGCTGTTGGGTGATATGTGACAACACCTGTATCATGGTAGTCAAAGAGTTAAAGTAACTAACTTGGTTACCTTCTCTATAATGTTCCATTGTTTTTTATCAACTATTCAACATAATTCAATGCATTTGCTGTAGTCCAAATGGATTTGACTTTAAGATACAAAACCTTGGCTGCATTTCTACAACTAAATTAGAAACACAATCGCAGTGTAAGCAGAACAAACGTAATTCATTTAACTGCCAAATAGTTTCACACCCTTCTTCCTTTAATGACCCATCAATGACGCTCCAACGCGTTTTAGATAAACACACCTTCGAGCGAAACATGGGGATCATATTAATATGATAAAATATGATGAACTTTTACACCCCTCACGTCCCAACATCTACGTGCTTACACAATGACTCCGAACGTTCTACGGTTATACGAGGTTGTGAATGAATTAACATCTTTATATCCTGTGTGTGTCTGTTTAAAGAGGGTAGGTCATGAACTTGAATGATTTATGTATGAGTGTGGATGTGTGGAATATTACTAAATTCCAATTCTCATCATTCTTCAGGACTGCAATACATAATCTTGTATGTGAAAGAGGCCATTAAATTGGGAATGCAAGAGTAATATCTTCATGTTTAGACAAGAACAGCCTTGTTTTATTTCACAAAAAAATAGTTTCACACCTGTCTTCCTTTAATGACCCATCAATGACGCTCCAACAAGTCTTAGATAAACATACCTTAAAGTGAAACATGTGCATCGCATTAAACAGACATGCACGTGACATCATATAATTCATTCACAACCTTGTATAACCATAGGAAATTTGGACTCATTGTGTTAGCACGTAGATGTTGGGAACGTGACGGTTGTAAAAATTCATCATGATATTTTAATCACCTTAAAGTAGGTTCATGAACTTTATGGGTTTATGTATGTGTGTGGAGTTTTACATGTTTAGAGGTGTGTCCTACATTCCAAATACCACAATTCTTTCTGCAATACCATATCTTGTATGCTAATGATATTGATATTGGGGAAATGCAAATGCAGAATATCTTTAGGTTTATAAAAAAACAGGCCTGTTTATTTTACTACCAAATAGTTTCACTCCCTCGTTCCTTTAATGACCCAGCGATGACACGCCAACAAGTCTTACATAAACATACCTCACGTTTGAGCGAAACATGTGAATCACATTAGAAAGCTATGCACGTGATGTACGATAGGTAAACTCATCCACAAGCTGAGCTTCGTAGAAAGCAGAGCTGCCAACCTCTAGAACATGAAATCAGTACTCTCAAGGCTCAAAATCAGTAATTTGGGGAAGAAATCAGTAATTTCCTATGCGGCTCTATGAACTATAAGTTTAGTGAAACGGTTACACGACGGTTGACCGACCGTCATCGGCAAAAGAACGGGTAACCGAGAAAAAACAAAACAAAACAAAAAAACATCCCCATTCTATAGATTCGGACATAAAATGGCACATTGAACCCTGCTAATCTATTGCTAAAGTGAAGGTATTTTACATGTATCACAAATAAACAAAACAAATAAACAAATGGTAAGAGAATTAATGATAGGGAGATTAGACTGGTAGTGCCAATCACATCGGGGTCACCAATGTAGAAATGGTTGTTGTATATGGTCACATCCGAAGGCTTTCATCTTGACAATGGTTTGTAGACCAACGACTAACATGGCACTGCCCTGCTGATTCCAATTGGAAAAAAAACGGACAGATATCGGATATATTTATTTATTTATTTTTGATTTTTTATTTTTTTTCCCGTAATTTTTTAGAGGCATTCTGTACTCCCGTAATCGTTGTCAATTTCCGTACCAATTACGGAAAATCCGTACTAGTTGGCAGCTCTGAGAAAGGCTCACGTGCGTGTGATTTAGAATAGGGGAGATCGTTGTACCAAAATCAAATCGTTTTTGAGCAGTTGAGAAGTAATAAAAAGGTCCAAAAATACTCAGGTACATATATATGCACATGATCATGATAGGTAAACTCATTCACAAGCTGGTCTTCAGAGAAAGATGCATGTGCATGCGATTTAGAAAAGTGGAGATCACTGTACCCAAATGAAATGGTCTGGGTTGAGAAGTAATGAATGACCAGGAAATAGTGTGGCAAGATTGGTAGAGTGTGTGCCTTCCAATCACGAAGTCCAGAGTTCAAACCCAGCGTATGCCCATCACGTTTTTTCTTCAGCAAGAAAGTTTATCCACATTTGCTGCTCTCCACCCTGGTGTATAAATGGGTACCCGGAAAGATAGAACGTAGTTCCTTAGCATTGTGTGCACCTTCGAGGTTGCCTGTCTGGAATGCTCTCCAGGGAGTGGAAAACGTGCACTTTGTATCCAATGACCGGGGTAATAATATAATTGTAAAGCGCTTTTAATAGAGATGATTATCAATCGTGATAGGCGCTATATAAATCAAGGATATTATTAATAATATTATTACTCATCACATTCAAAAGATTCGCATGTGACACATGATATGTAACTCATTCACAAGCTGGGCTCACATGTGTGTGATTTAGAATAGTGGAGATCATTGTATGAAAATCAAATAGTTTTGAACGGATCAAGGACAAATGAATGGCCAGTGAATAAGCGTAGATGTGCACATGTATATTATAATGATGCAACAGGGAAGAGCACACGGGTATATCACAGTCAACGTCCATTAATTGTCTGATGTCATAATTCATAATTCATTTACAAGCTGCTGACCTAGGCTAATGCGATCCTTCCGAGTAGCTATCGCATGAACGTGGGTACATTATAGGTGTCATCTCTTTTAACCCATATGGAGAATACAGGATATAAAGTTAGTTTATATGATTGACTAAAAAAAAAGGTCTGGTGGATTTTTAACATTAGTCGGTACTATCATGTTGTCTACGCTGGTTGGTTTGACATTATGAAAGAGTATAGATATTAACCTGTTCTCTACTAGATTTTCCAATCTCCAGACTTAAAGGTACATTGTAGTTCGGATTCGTAAATCAGATGTGTGGTGCCATCTTTCGAACACACTGCGCATGGTGCGTAAGACACACTGGCTTAGTCATGTCAGTGTGTTATGCAGTGCGCACAAACTATCCTAGTTCAAAATGGCAGCCCGCCGTGTAGAATCCCTACGCTTGACGATCTTTAAACCCTTGACCACGGGAACCGAGTGAGTTGTGTACAAAGTCTATGGGGATTTCATAAACTCGTAGGGAACGGGTTAATACAGGATCCACCAGGTACCTGTAGGCAAGGGGTTAAAGAGGCAAGATAGCCCTCAGGTCAAGATGGACAGTCAGATGGAGGAGCAACAAATCATTGTGACTCGATAAGAAAACAACCTCGTTCTCAACGTCACTCCCATTTATCCAGTTCATGCATCAGAATTACTCGCATCCAAATTACATTCGACGTTACTAACAAAGTCTGAGACAAACAAGAAAAAATGTATATTGAATATATTTGATTTTTACGTGTCGTCGTACGTAGACGAAGTAGAAAGAGGAGAAACGTTTGGGATATTATACATTTATTTGATGTGACCCTAAAAGTTGGGAAAAGAGAGAGAGATGGGCTGAGAAAAAACCATAGTGGACATATATGTGACCGGCTCTAGCAAAACCCTGCACTTGTCGGTCATTCATGTTTTGAAGATATGGGCATTTTAATGTCTCAAAATGTGTGTAAAAGACTTATGATTGTAAAATTTAAACAATCAGATTTCGCCAATTATTCACCAATTTGTTGGAACAAAGGATCGAATGAAAGCTTGTGATCAGGCCTTTGTAATGGTATGAAAATCTACATTTTCATTTTTACAGACAAGTGCCGGGTTTTGCTATACCTGGTCACATATAAGTTGAGATGAAATAAAATGAAATAAAACATAAAATGCAATAAAATGAGACAGAGAAAGGTAGAGAGAGAAAATGTAATATTGAATCTGATGCAGATGGACGTCAGGGAAGAATACTTGGAAATGATGATGAAAATAAGACGGACATCCTCCTGTCCCCATTCTACATAACAGCTGACCTCTGTACGTAATGCTCTTTACGTAACCCTCAAACTGGCATCTGGATGCACACAAGCTCTTGTTAACTGCCTAAACCTGTTCCCTTTGAGTTTCTAAAATCCCCATAGACTTTGTACACAACCAATCCGGTTCCAGTAGTCAAGGGGTTAACCTGTTCCCTTCGAGTTTTTGAAATTCCCATGGGCTTTGTACACAACCCATCCAGTTCCCGTAGTCAAAGGGATGACCCATTCCCTTTGAGATTCTAAAATCCCCATAGTCTTTGTACACAACCCATCCGGTTCCCATTGTCAAGGGGTTAAGGAAGTTTGGATCGGTGAATTAGATGCAAATTAAGTGCCACCTTGCGTACACCTTGCACATGGTAGGGAATACACACTGGCTCCGTGTTATGCAGTGCACTCAAACTAGTATAATTCAAGATGGTGTCCTGCAGTGTTTAAAAACTTAAAAACTTAAAAACTTACTGGTACAATCTCGGGTGAACACAAAAATGTTTGGAGACAGGGCTTTTCAGAAAACAGCACCAGATTTATGGAACTTACTCCCACAATATTTGCGAGAAATTAATAATCTAGATTCATTTAATACTCAGTTAAAAACTCACTTACTCTTGCAACATTTTAGTTAGTTATATGTATAATTGTTTGTCTTTTTAGTTTTTACACGCATAGAGACAGTTGTGTTAAATGCGTTCTAAGAATTGTTTATTATTATTATTTAACCCGTTCCCTTTGAGATTCTGAAATCCCCATAGACTTTGTACATAACCCACCCGGTTCCCGTAAGCAACGGGTTAACAACCCCATGCATGATCATTTTTAATACCGTACCTCAAAGGATCTTTATTTTACTTAGGGCCTATAACTCATGAGTATAAGATTTATGTATCAACTCATTCATGCAGTATCTCATAGGCAAGGGGTTAACCCGTTCCCTTCGAGATTCTGAAACCCCCATAGACTTTGTACATAGCCCACTCAGTTCCCGTAGACAAGGGGTTAAATGCTAGTTACTAGCAAACCTACGTGCACTATTAAAGTGATTCCATCCAACCACCTGCTGAAGTAATTGAATTCGACCTTCACCTAGAAAATCAAAAGGAAAACTGTTTAACAAATCCTGGAATTGAAGTGCACAATACCACAAGCATTAGTTGCAAGTTTGCATGCTGTAGGCTTTGTTTTTATGCATTTAAATTTAATTATTCATGAAGCAAGTACACATGCCCATAAAATACACACATTCCTCCACTTTAAAGGGACTTATAGTAACATTGTCCAAATCCTAAAAATCCAATTGGAATTCTAGCGGTTCCCTCATATCTTGTTGTATTCGTATTTTTAAAAAAATCATGGGACAGGTTTCGGTTTTTCAAATTTCCCTTTCGTTAAAAAGATATTTACGATTGAAGTTTTCAGATGTTTTGCTTATTACTCGGCCATATACTGTAACGCCCATTTGACTTGAAATTTTCACACAATACCCTGTGGACATTTCAGATAACAACAATATACATTGTACCAACCATTTATCACTTTTTGCACGTATCAACAAAGTTACTAGATCCCTTTAAGTCCCAGCATACAATGCATATTCTAATACCAATCTCAGGGTTATTGTAACAGGAAAATATATGATTGTTTGTCATATTGTAAAACCTCAAAAAGCAAGGTCAATTCAGTACAATTTAATGGGAAAGTGATAAAACCATTTCCGATTAATAAAACAATACAGTAAATGTTTATAACCATTATGAGCAAAACAAGTACTTTAGAGAGAATACTTTCATAGATTATTACCAAAGTATTAATCACTTTCTACTCATGAGCGCCTATTATAACATTTGCTTGAGAAAAGAGAAAATAAAGCACCTTTAAAACTATAAGAAAGTTGGGAAACTTAAAAAAGCATGGGTGCTGTCCCATATGATTGATAAATAATGTTGAAATAGTATGAGAAACGATTTAGATGGCAGTATCTAAAAACTAAAAGTTTAACAATGGAGACAAAATTAGTTGAAAGGTAATGCAATATCTTAGTGCCCCAAGATAGCTCCAAGGTTCCATGGTTACTCGGCAATGTTCTATGCATGGAGAAAACAAAATACCCACAATCCCTAGTCTACAATAAAAGAGAACCTTTTACCCACAATCACAAAGCTAAAAATAGACAAAGATAACATTTTACCATCCATCCCTAAGGCTAAGATATCACATAAAGTGAAAAGAGAACATCTAACCCTAAATCCCTAAGAAGCCATCATAATTTCTTCATATCATAAAAACGTGAAAAGGAGCCTTTTACCTTAAATCACTTAGCCATAAAATACTAACTTTTTTATACATTTTGAATATATTTTAAATATGTTTACCCTCCATCCCTAAGCTATAATAACTTATTCACATAAAACGAACAGAAAAACATCTTAATCTCCATCCCTAACCAATAACAATCTCTTCAAATGAAGTTACAAGAGAACCTTTCACCCTAAATCCCTAAACTATAACAATTCATTCAGATAAAGTTAAAAGGGAATATTTTACACTTGATCCCCAAGCTATAGTAATTTCTTCACATAAAATAAAGAGGGAAAAAAGAAGAACCTTTTACTCTCCCTGGAGCCATAAACACCAAGTTGAAAGAAAGTTGTTTTTCTTTGCTCCCCATGGACCACATTAAATTGAGGGGAAAAGTGCATCTCCAGCTAGCCTTCAGTCAAGTCCCCACAAGTAAAAAGGTTAAAAAAAAAACTAATGAGAGAAAATGAGCGGCAGCCATGAGGCCTTTTTGCATCTTATCTCAACATATACATTATATTAAATTCTCTGCTTGACATAAACACATCAAATTGAGGGGTAAAAGCGCATCAGCAGGTAGCCTTCAGACCGTTGCATATGCCCGGTCTTGTGCCCCATTTTCACTCCCTAATGAGCATTCCTACCAAGCGGCTCATGGGCATTGAGAAGATCATTCACACAAAAGCTTCTTCTTGTTTTAATACTAACCTTCTTTATATCTTTTATTGTTTAATTCTTAAGGGATCCACAACATACAAGCCATGCTTTTCAGTGGATCCGCCTACTTCCGCAGAAAAATATATTTGTTTCTATGACAAATCATTACAAAAAACCTCCTACCGGGTCCCCCATTTATACACCTGTCAATTAAGTCATGACATTCTGGCGTGCGCAAGGCATTGACAAAAGGCTACAGGCAGCACAGGACCTCTTCCACCTGTGCGGGGGAGGCGTTGGATTATAAGCGAAAACTGTGACAATTTATTTTATAGCATCACCGAAACTACCTGGAGGGCAAGGCTATGAAACGGTTGCCATGACCCTGAACACACGTAGACAGACTAAGACAGCCAGCAGCCACTGCATGAATAAATCATTAGTTTTAAAGGGATCTAGAATCAACCCCGTTCCCTTCGAGATGTTGAGCTGCCCATTTACTTTGTACATAACTAACCCGGTTACTGTATTAAAGCACTGGAACAACTTTGTTGACATGTGCAAAAAATGGTAAATGGTCTTGTTACAAAGGTGTACGAATATTCATACAGTCGACTGATTGATTGTATGAGCAACCAATATGTTATATTAAATGATCATTAGTTAATTGAAATATGAATCATATGATCAATCAATTGATCGATCATACTATTCATCGTAAATGTTTATATTACAGGGCCCAGCTCAATGCAGGAATTAATTTTTTTATTTTAGGGGGCTACTTTTTCAATCTGATGGACATCAACAAATATTTATCATAATACCCTATTTTAAGGGCTACCTACTAAATTTAGGGGGCTATTTTGAAAATTATGGGCCAAAATCGTCCTCAGCCCCCGTATATTTCCTACCCTGGCCCAGCTAGGTCACATTATGAATGTATGCTTGCTATGTTAAAGTAGCTTACAATACATGGTGCGTTAGTAACTTAATACAAGTCGTGTGCATGTCCCGTTACTAACCTGATTTGAGTTGTGTGTACGTTGAAGTAGTCTTAACTCAAAATTATAAATGTCCATGTTTCTGTTGCATCACTGAACTTATTGTATGATTGTGTATTTTGTAGGTGTGCATGTTCATGCTACTATGGCAGTTTGCATCACTAAATTAATTTGAGGATTGTGTATTTTGTAGGTGTCTAACTCAATTTTCAAAGTGTATATATTTTGCTGGCCAGGTTGCATTATTAACTCTACCCGTTCAGGACTGATTAATGTTGCTATAACATGCATTCTCCATAGACCCATATCAAGCCCAAGTATTTTCGGGACCAATTAATTAATTTTATTTAATTTAATTTTAGGAGTGTGTATTTTGTAGGTGTCGATTTTGAAATTTCCTTTCATATATAGTGCACATTCTTTAATTTGATTTTCAGAATGTAAGGGCATGTAAATGTGTATCTTAAAGATGGCTACTGTCTGACGCATTTTTAAAAATTTGTAATGTCCCACTTTAACCTGGTTTTCTGGTCTTTTTTAAAAGTGCAAGAAGTGCGTGTTTATGTGAGATATAATCACAGAGAAAATCTAGAACACGTTTTAAACTTTATTTTGAAACAGATATGAGGGATATTGGAGGAAAGCCTTGCATGCTCATGTAAACAAACAAACAAGACAAATCTAGAAGAAGTTCATGTATACGTGGGATATTATCAGCGAGACCATCTAGAACACGTCACTGTCTTGGAGAGGGCAGGATAAGGAGGTTTAACGTCGGAAATTTGGATTAATTTCCCTTTTCCATTGCAAATTGGAAACAAATGTGTTACACTTCTCTGCTGACTAGAAATGAAGAGTGCAACTGAAATAATTTTATTTAATATGAAATATTATTTGGAACCAGCTCATTTCAACTTGATTCAGAAGAAACAATGATACTGGTGTATGATTGAAGTCTCAATTATCACTTTTGCAAAACCTTATGAAGTTAAGGGATCACTTTAAAGCTAATTAATGATTAGGTGAGTTAGCCCAGTTGGGTAAAGAGGAACACATAAGCTTAGCTTCCATTCCGGTAAAAAATCAGTTATTAGTAAGTAATTACGGATTGTTACAGATTTACCTTTTGTAGTGCAGAAAAAAAGCCATAATGCTTCCTTGCTGTAATAAACCGTATCACGCTGCGTCACCAACAAATTCAAAACTTGACAAATGAAACTTGAAAGAAATGATTAGTTGCAACTTCAGAATCTGCAATATCTTTGTAACTCTCTTGATTACACAGATACTCCAAACAGTTCATCAAACAGTCCGAAATTAATTTCTAACAACTTTGAAATTTTGAAATGGCTTTCGCAAAATCATGGAAGTCATATACTGGAGGCAAAGCCAAAGATCCCATCAAAATTCAAAAGCAAACTGAAACAAAAATTAAGAAAATACCCAAATAATGTTTGGGAAACTCCCGATGGCTTTGATGTCTTTCACAGGGTGGTTGAAGTCAACTTATTCTTGATATACCTTGAAGATGACAAGCTACATGTAGATTCCTTCAAAAATTCCACAAGATTCAACGTAGCGAAATGAAACAAATGAAGAAAATACCTGACGACTTTTGCATCGCGAACTGTATTTCATACCATCAGTGAGGTCCGTATATACTAGATATATGTTAAAGATGACAAACTGTGACAAACATACTTGTATATCCCTCAAAAATCTAAATAATCCAAAATAACAAGAAGAAACACTTTGTTCCTGATGACTTCAGAAACTTCTGATGACTCTGGTATCTTGGAACTGTCTATTATACTATCGTTGAAGTCATATTACTTTGTTTTCAGGGTTTTAACTTCAAGAATACTTGCGTCAAACCATACTGATTCCTCCCACTATTGATGTGCTTTTCATTTAAATCGCATCACAAACATCTCCCAAGTACGATAACGAAACCCAACAAAATCATTTATTAACAAATTGTAGCTACTTCTACGTCTTCTACAAATTAACAGTGTGACAGTGTCAATTATTATTTCTCTGAAGAGAGGAAAATTTAATACAAATATGGTTTATGGCTTCAACTTTATACCACAAATTGCTTGTTCTCTATATATACTGTGACGTTCTCAAACTAATTTGAGTATAAAATGAAATAAACAATATTGTACATGGCTTCAATTTCATATCTCAAAGTGCTCCTAGTATCTAAACGTGACGTTCTAAAGACTAATTTGCAACACCGGAGATTGCTCAATAACGAAAACACGAAACCTATAAAAAAAACAATCTCTATTTACAAAATCATGGAAAAACAACAAGGAAAACATTGAAGAAAGTGACTCCATAACTTTCAGAAACTTCTGACGGCTTTCATATTCTTAATGTCTTTCACACTAATGATTCCAAACAACATGAAGACCCCTCCAAACTGATACAAAAGACTCAAAATAGTGAGATGAAACAATGAAATGTGACCGGCTATAGCAAAACCCTGCACTTGTCGGTAAAAATCCAAATGTAGATCTTCATACCATTAGAAAGGCCTCATCACAAGCTTTCATTTGATGCTTTGTTCTAACAAATTGGTCATTAATTGGCGAAGATATGATTGTTTAAATTTTACAATCATAGGTCTTTTATACACATTGTGTGAACTTAAAATGTCAATTTCTTCAAAACATGAATTACCGACAAGTGCCGGGTTTTGCTATATATAGCCAGTCACAAATAGTGATATTAAGAGTACCCAATAACTTTCAGAAACTTCTGATGGTTTTGATATCTTGAACTATCTTCTGAATAAAATACTTTGTACCTGAAGACTGTCAGAAACATGTGATGATTTTGAAGACATTTTACAGTGTTTTAACTTGGAAGAATACTTGCATCAGCTGATTCCTCCCACTACTGATATGCTTTACATCAATCGCATCACAAACATCTCCCAAATACGATAACGAAACCCAACAAACAACATTCATTAACAAAGTGTAGAACTCTACTTATATGTCTTCTACAACTGATGAAGGGTGCGACAGTGTCAATTATTATTTCTCTGAAGAGAGGAAAATAAAATTTTTAAAAATCATGCATGGCTTCAAATTCATATTGCTCGTTCTCTAAACGTGACGTTCTAAAAACTAATTGCAACACCGGAAGACCGAAAAAATGAAACCTATCAAAAACAATCTCTGACTATCCCTTTCATATTAGCCTGGTTTTCATTGGATACTAAGACAGCGTGTTCACACACACAAAATTTTAATCCCTTAATCATGACTAAAGAATCCTGACTAACGAATCATGACTAAAGAATCATGATTAACGAAACTAAACCTACGTTCACACACACAATACTGCAATAACAAGATCCCAAACTGGCCTTCAGCTGCTCGAAAACATTGTATAAGTGCGCAGTTTGCTACTGCGCAGTGAGCTGTCTTTTTTCTGTCTGCTGAAATGAGAGGTCGGGTCTCCTTTGTGCGTGGTCACGCTAAGCCACGCCCAGTTAATCATGATTAGCGTGTCACAGTCGTTCACACACGAAACGAACGTGATTCTATAGTCAGCTCTCGTACGAAACGATGATAAAACCCGTGTTTCGTTAGTCATGACTAACGATACGTCGTTTCGTTAGTCAGCGTTCAGACACACAAATTTCATCGTATAGCTAATCAGCTGCTGATTCTATAGTCAGCTGCTGATTCTTTACTCATGATTAAGGGATGAAATCTTTGTGTGTGAACTTGGGGAGAGAAGCATCCAAAGAACTGCCCAATATGCTCCCCAGGGAGTGGAAAAATATGCACATTGTGTGCTGGATTAATTGCAGAATGTATCTGATGACCGGGGTAATAATATAATTGTAAAGCGCATAATCAATTATGAGAGGCGGTATATAAATTGAGAATATTATTATTAATATTATTACAAAGAAATGCATACATATTGAATTGAGCTCAATATGAAAAGCATATGCGGGCATGCATCAATATCTAAGGAGAATTCCATCAATATTTCGTCAGGAGAATTCTATCAGTATTTGTGACCGGCTATAGCAAAACCCGGTACTTTAGATTTTCATATCATTAGAAAGGCCGCGATCATCACAAGCTTTCATTTGATGCTTTGTTCTAACTAATTGGTCCATAATTGGCGAATATATGATTGTTTCAATTTTACAATCATAGGTCTTTTACACACATTGTATGAACTTAAAATGCCCATTTCTTAAAAAAAAACATGAATTATCGACAAGTGCTGGGTTTTGCTATAGCAGGTCACATTTCATCAGAGTCATACATACGGACAGAAGTCAATATGAAAAGGATACTAGTCATTTCTATGTCTTCATGACATATTTTGTAGACAAAATACATGTTAAAGGTAGTTGGTAACATAGAGAACAAACTACAAAACTTTGTAATATATCGGAGGTAAAATGTCAGTAGTACGATGTATGAAGTGCTAAATGTTACACTCATCTGAACTATGTGCTTTTTAAAAATTATATTTCGATTTCATTTTCGCTTAAATCCTAGGCAAAACTTATCTGTTTGCAATGAAATTGGTGAACTATTTGACATGAACAGGCGATTAAACTGATAGAAAATGTTCCCATCTAAATGATGTTTCTGTACATGACAACAAACTATACAAAGCACCTTTAAGTAAAGAACTTAAAAATCACTTCTCTTCTCATTGAAAACATCATCAAAAGATCAAAAGACAAAAATAGTTGTGAACAACTTAAGCGCCTTCTTAATCAAGAAAAATAGTCGCGGTAACGTCCTGATGTTGTCCGGATGACATTCTACACCGTTTCTATTAAGAAGCTCCAATCGGGATAACATCAGGACGACATCGGGGTAAATTCACCCTAGTCGGGTCAGGGTGATAGCGCGGTGACGTCCTGACAACATCAGGATGACATCCTGATAAACCTTGTATTAAGAAGCGCGCGGAACGTTACCCGGGTAGAAGACGTGATGGCCGCGAACAAAAAACACAGCGCGCGCCGATACTATGTGTCGCCCCAGCTGTTCGCGTGATGAGGGAGGTGCGGTTGTTATGGTAACCTACCCGAGTGAGGATTTTGCGGATTTTAGATTAAGAATAGGTCCGAAGGCTTGCTGCGTGTTTTACGACCTGACCCCCTACTGTTTTTTATCCACTAGTCGCTCGGTTAACATCGAGGTGAGGTTTATTTTTCCCAATTAAGAAGGGGTTTAATAGTCACTGCCATGTCTCTTATGTCAAAATATTCAAGACAAATGTATGTGTCAACTTCTTGCCTATGGAAACCTGGTTGAATCTATCTTTTGGATGATGCAGAAAATGAACACATTTCACCAGATGAACAGTATCTCAATAAAGACCCTGTGATTTAACGGGGGCATTTCCCCCACCTTCAATTTACTTTTGATTATGTTCTCTACGCATTAGAACATAATTTCATGCATTATGTTCAACATTCGCCCTCCCAACAAAGCAGGGATATCATTTAAAGGCACTCGTTGTATGGGCTTATACCATTATCGCGTACAGCATGGAGGCTGCCATTTATGTTTATGAAACTCACATACAATACATCATTATCCCATATTCGAGAACCTTTGATTCATATGTTAACCAACAAGCACAGCACAAGTATTCAGGGACAAATCCTGAATGGATTTTCATTAATTTCTCCTAACAAGATGAATACTCCCATCAGTGCCTAAGGCCCACATATTTGTGGTTTGGTAGTCCTACACTTAAACAAGAAGAAGACTAGTTATGTGAAGTGTACAGGAAGAAAGAGCATAAATTCCTCTATGTTTAGAGCCCTATTTTGTTACTCTACCTGCTTTAGTTATTTTTTAATGATTTTTATTATTGCGTAAATCACTATAATTTAGAAAAATCCTCAAATTGGCAACACATTGTGATATTTGTAAAACAGATATTGGCATTCAAATTGGCAACTTTGCGGCAAAGTCACTTCATATTTATCTTAAATGGTCATTACTAAATATTTTCCACCTGTTTTTATGTCATTGATCGGTCAACGAAATTTAGGAGTTGCCAATTTGTAGAGGAAAACAATGATCAATTTTGCCTTAAAATAGCTCTCGTCCTTGATGGGTTAACAGTATCATCAAGAAGACAGAAAGTTTCATAACGAATAATTACCCACATTAGAAAGTTCTTCACACTTTGGTGTCTTCAGGATTGACTTAAAAGTAAATTACTTGGTGTCTCAGAACAAGACAATTCATATCTTAATTTGCTCAACCCACACTTATCCGTGAGGGGTTTCATCTTTGGAAGAAGATAGTTTAAGAATGTCAAATTACTCCTCCTCCTAGTTGGTCATCTTCCATTGAGTGTATCATCGCCTAATAAACTTGATAACAACTAATTACCGTCATTAGAAAGTTTTTGCTACTTTTAGGTCTTCATGCCCGAATTTAAAGTCAATTACTTGATAAAAACATAACGATGCAATGCATATTTTAATCCATCCACTCTCTCAGTATCATCACATGGCTTCATCTTTAGATAATAGCTCAAGAATATCTAATTACTCCTCCTCCTAATTTAGCTTATCGTCCATAAAAGTGCATCTTCCCCCAAATTAATTCAGGTTAATGGCGAAACCAATCAAAATCAATTATCAATATTTAATCCCCCTTCAGCCATTTCTATGTCTTCTAGGATGTCAATTACTTGATTTCTAAGTTTATACAAGTTCTGTTAATTGTGACACCTAGCGCATAAGGCGTTTTCCAATTATATATTTTTTTCTGGAAACATATTTTTGTGAACTTGTTGATGGAATGGAATACTAAAGATGTTACCTTTCTTTAATAAGAATATTATTTTTGGGTGGTGGTACCCTTTAATGTAAAATACAGTATCTTCTAAATGCATGTTTTCTCTTAACACAGAGTGCCTTAACTCACCGAGTGCCAATATGTTGCAGATTTTGCACCACACAATTCACACAAATGCCATAGAGCTGTAAGATCCCTGGCATTCAGTGAGTTAACCCGTTCCCTACAAGTTTCTGAAATCTCCATAGACTTTGTACACAACCCACTCGGTACCTGTAGTCAAGGGGTTACCCCGTTCCCTACAAGTTTCTGAAATCTCCATAGACTTTGTACACAACCCACTCGGTTCCTGTAGTCAAGGGGTTAAGGGATCTCACATGAAATATTGAAACCTTCCAACGTTTGACAAATTCTAGTGCTTTTTCTGACATAAAATGCGTTCTAAATCTACATGAGAAAACATTCTGAAAATTCACACAGAAATCCACCAATTGGCACAACATAAATAATTGCATTGAGAAATTAAAGACAAAAAACTCTTTAAAAACAAATTATGTATAAAGGACACATGTGAAAATACCGAAGTCCATTGTCTTTTCTGACAACAGAAATGTGAAATGTCCTCTAAACCCTGTCCTGTTATAAAATACATCCATTGGCATCAAATAATCAGCTAAAACATTTTTGTTAAACTCTAAACTATAAAGGTTCCCATGTGAAAACAGACACTTACCAAATTTCCATCATCGTTTTCTGACTCGACACTTTAGACAGAAATGTGAAATGTCTTTCTAAACAGTGTCCTGTTTCTCAGGCAGTAAATGTATACACAAATCCATCTATGGCTATAACATATTTGGGTCAAAAAAGAGAGTAACTCCCAACACGAATTGTTTCAATTGACCGAAAGTGACAGCATGGTTTAACCTTGTACATAATGTTGTCCCTAATGTCATAATTATCATAAATAGGCGAGGAGAGATAAAGTGACAAGACCACATAAATTTGTTTAAGATCAGCACAGCATGCCATGACAACAACAATGTTTATACTTGAATGGACGCACCTGCAGCTTACCCACCCTCTGTGTGTGTGTGTTTGTGTGTTTGTGTGTGTGTCTGAGCATTGACTACAGTCGGAGTGTGCGTGTGTGTGTGTCTGTGTGTGCGTGCATGTGAGTGTGGGTGCGTGTATGTTAGTTTGTGTTTGTGTTCACGTTTGTGTGTGCACATTTATGTGCTTTCATATGGGTACTACTAAAAAATAAAATAATGAGCGAAATGGGGATTTTAGGTGCACATGGTGTGTGTTAAAAAGAGTGTATGTGTATGTGCGTGTGTGCGTATCTTTATGCATGTGTGCATCTCTTGTGTATTGAATATAGATATTTTGGTATGTGTGTGTGTTTGTGTGTGTGTTTGTTTGTATGTTCATGCTTGGGTACTATGTGAAAAAAGATCACTTGTGAGTATAAAATGTACTGTATGTGCGTGCATGTTTGTTTGTTTGTATGCGCAGGCTTGGGTATTATGTGAAAATTGGTCACTTACGAGTATGTGTGTGCGTGTATGGGTGTTTTGTTTGTATGCGCATACTTGGGTTTTATGTGAAAATGTATCACTTAAAGTATGTGTGTGTGTGTATGTGTGTTTGTTTGTATGCACATACTTGGGTATTATGTGAAAAATGACAACTTACAAGTATGTGACTGTGTGTTTGTTTGTATGCTCATGCTTGGGTATTATGTGAAAATGAATCACTTACGAGTATGTGTGTATGTGTATGTGTGTGTGTGCTAGCCAGCTTGCACAGCAAAATCCACTTTGCAAGCCAGCCACCATCGTGACATTTCCTTCGATCGGTTGTCTGGCCGAGTGGGGATGAGCACACGTAGCGATCAAGAATGGTTTCGCACATACTGCGTGTATAGTATTTGGGTCAAGGCCAAAGCAGCATTACCATGCACACAATATACATACTACATGTAGGCCTCCTGAGTGCACTATCAAATTGCGATGGCTCTCGCTCGGAAAATTACTCGCAAAATTGCGCCTAATGGAAAATCCAAACAGACCTTATTATTATTGAACCAATACAGGGCACAGTTCCAGGTAACAGAGTCCGTTTCTGTTGAAAGGCCAATTCACTTGCAATCAACCCTTCCTTACCTAGAGTCCCTTTATTCCTATAGCAATATGACATGGTTCACCATATGTTCCATATGACATGGGTTAAGGTATAGCCCTGTAGAAACAAAACTTAGTGGCAATAAATCAATATGAAGAAAACTTATATATATATATATATATATATGTGACTGGCAAAACCCTGCACTTGTCGGTAATTCATGTTTTGAAGAAATGGGCATTTTAAGTTCACACAATGTGTGTAAAAGACCTATGATTTTAAAATTGAAACAATCATATCTTCGCCAATTATTGACCAATTAGTTAGAACAAATCATCAAATGAAAGCTTGTGATAAGGCCTTTCTAATGGTGTGAAAATCTACATTTAGATTTTTACCGACAAGTGCAGTGTTTGTTATAGCTGGTCACATATGTATATACACACGCTGAAAGGCAATGCTTGAGCCTACTAACCCTTCACAACTACAGTTTGTGATGCAGATAGAGTTGCCTCCCTGTGAAACATGTTCCCAAATTTGATGGTTTATGATAGTAAAACGGGGGAGAAAATATTGAATATTCAGTAAATCAATAAAAGGCACATTTTTGTTTTGAAAGACATGCTCTCACCATGCACTTTAACTTTTCCCCAACTAGATTATGATGCGCGTACAGTAACAATATGATCAAGCATACTTCTATATATGTGAAGGGTTATGCACCAACGAGAGAAAAAAAACTATATGACGGTAAATCAATATAATATGTGGCTTGGTAGCGGGGTAGACAAAGGAAATATAATAAAATCAACATATATATGGTTTGAATGTAGGGCACGAAGAATATGATTCGGGATGTGCACTATCTGCACACAAAAAAGGCAATTCTCTTCTTTTTTTCCTATCAGGAGAAGATAGTCTTTGCTTATGTGATCAAAATTGCTTTCAAGGTAAGAATTCATATTATTTTTTTATGTATGGGGGATGTACATTATCTGAAGAAGAAAAAATGGTGAATGCCTCTTCCGTTCGAGATTCTTGAATCCCCATAGACTTTGTTCATGACCCATCCGGTTCCTGTAAGCAGTGGGTGAATAGCAATATGACCTACTAGAAATTAATCAAACTGATTTGATAAGAATATAAACTATGATAGTAAAGATACGGGATAAATCCAAACAAGTATCAAGCACAAATCAATTTCTTGTAATAATGAAAAGATAGCATTTACACCTTTTTAAAATTACAATATACACTAACTATAACTTTTTTTGAAGTATATGTGAATAAACAAATAGACATACAACAAAAAGCGATCCGAAGAAGACCTTTCATTAATTTTTGTGAAACTGCATAAATAAAAATGCTAGCTATGAAAGCTCCCGAATGTCATTTTAGTATAATTAAATATATCTTGTGTTCTGAAACTAATGTTTGGTTAAAATAGGAAAGTAGGTCAAACGATCTTTATACTCAATTATGCGTATTGCTCCTACCTCAATGAATTGCACAGTACGTTCACTTGCCACCCCAACCAGTTTGTTATACAAATCCAAATGTATCAACATTCTATTGAACTTAATTAACTTGCATTCGCGTACAAATGTTTTGCTATTTAAACTAGAAATTAGGTCAATTGATCTTTCTCATCTATGAGTGTTACTGTTGCCTGAACGGTTTGCCCTTTCTTTCATTTCGCTAAAACACCAAACAGCTTGTTATCCAAGTTCAAATGTATCAATATTTTATTGAACTTAATTAACTTGCATTCGCCTACAAATGTTTTTGCTAAACTAGAAATTAGGTCAATTGATCTTACTCACGTATGGGTGTTACTGTTGCCCGAATGCTTTGCCCTTTCTTTCATTTCGCTAAAACACCAACCAGGCTGTTATCCAAGTTCAAATGTATCCATATTTTACTGAACATAATTAACTTGCATTCGCCTACAAATGTTTTGCTAAACTAGAATTTAGGTCAATTGATCGTACGTACTCAAGTATGAGTGTTACTGTTGCCCGAATGGTTTGCATGTTCATTTGCTGTAACACCAAACAGCTTGCTATCCAAATACAAAATGTATCAACATTTTACAGAATGATAATTAACTTGCATTCGCCTACAAATATTTTTCTAAACTAGAAATTAGGTCAACTGATCTTTCTCAAGTATGAGTGTTACCGTTGCCAGAATGGTTTACAAGTTCATTTGCTAAAACATCAAAACGTCAGCTTGCTATCCTTTATACATTCTCCTGCAAATATTTTGCTACATTAAAAAATAGGTCAAATAGTTGTACTCTATTATGCATGTTTTTACTCCTACCTGGAAGTATATATGTATCACAGTGCTAACATCAGTTAAAGGGATCTAGCCACATTGTCCAAATCCTCAAAACTCACTTGGAACTCTAGTGGTTCCCTCATACTTTGTTGTATTTTATTAATATTAGAAGCATGGGACAGGTTTCGGTTTTTCAAATTTCCCTTCTGCTAAAGAGATATTTACGATTGAAGTGTTTGGATTTTAAACTATCCACTGGATAGTCATAACTGTGTACAAAGTGTAGCAATGAGTTAGTGAATATCATTTTGCATTTTCGTTCATTACTCGGTCATATAACATCCATTTAACGTGAAATTTTCATACAATACTCAGTGGACATATCAGATAACAACAAAAACAAATTGTATTCAACCATTCATCACTTTTAGCAGTATGTCAACAAAGTTACTAGATCCCTTTAAGATATCCAAATACGAAATGCATTTAATTTGTTATTTCTTCCCCAGTTGTGATTAAAGTTGCTTTGACCTGCGATTCAACCATGAGTTATGTGGCGAGGCGCAGAGGGGAATCTAGGACATTCCAAGTTCATATTTAAATTGTCCTACATTGCTCCTCCTTTGCCCTGTTTAAATTGCATTTTGGTTGGCAAACTTGGATAAGGGGACCTTAACCAGTTGCCTACGGGAACCTGGTGGGGGTTCCAAATCTAGTAGGGAACAGGTTAACCCATTGCCTATAGGAACCTGGTTGGGTCCTACATCAACTCTATGGGGATTCACAATCTAGTAGGGAACAGGTTAACCCATTGCCTATAGGAACCTGGTTGGGTCCTACATCAACTCTATGGGGATTGCAAGATCTAGTAGGGAACAGGTTAACCTATTGCCTACCATTACAAGATGTCAAGCGTCCATTCAGTGAAATGCAATCAGTATGTTCCATTTTTTTAACGAGTAACCATAGCAACCAAAGTACATATTGTATGTGCATCACTGTTCATTTAACTTGCTTAATTTAATTTCAATTTCTCCCATAAATTTGTTCGCTATATTACCAAGTTGAACATGAGTCCTGTGGCAGCGCATCATATATATATATATATTCTGTGAATTAATTGCAATCAATGTCTCCTTGTTTTGTCTCACAGAACCAAGAATATTTCAAGCTTATACAATTAGGTTCCCGCATCAATCTTCATTTACTCTTGTTTAAATTCCATTCCTCTTTCTACCGTGATTTGGATTCACAAGCAACAACGATGTAACCCCGAGCATGAGTATGTGTGCCATTACATGCTCGTAAAAACGTTTCCTCGTTGACTGAATTCTACGAATCAATTGCCATCAATATCTTCTACTTTGACACAACATAAACAAGAACATTTCAAGTTTATATTTCATTCCGGCATCACTCTTCATTATCTCATTTAAATTTCTTTCCACTTTCTACAGTGATTTGGGTACACATTTGACCCCGAGTATGAATATTTGTGCCATCACATGTATGTATAATGGTGTGATTTTTTACTGAATCAATTGCGATCAATGTTTTCTAGTTTTTAATGGACACACCCAAGAACATTTCAATTTTATATTACATTCTGGCATCACTCTTCATTGACTCATTTAAATTTCATTCCATTTCTACAGTTATTGGGTACACAAGCAACAACGATTTGACCTCTTGTATGAATATTTGTGCCATCACATGCTCGTAAAAGAATGTTTTTCGTTGACCGAATTCTGCAAATCAATTGCGATCAATGTTTTCTAGTTTTAGCCAACACAACCAAGAACATTTCAAGTTCATATCATGTCCCCGCATCACTCTTATTTTAGGCTACTCTGTTTAAATTTCACTCCCTTTTCTACACTTATTTGGTTCACAAGCATCAATAATTTGACAGAGAATGAGTATGTGTGCCATCACATGTTCGTAAAAGAATGTTTTTCGTTGACCGAATTCTGTGAATCAATTGCGATCAATGTTTTCTAGTTTTAACCGACACACCCAAGAACATTTAAAGTTCATATAACGTCCCGCATCACTCTTAATTTACCCGGCTGTTTAAATTTCATTCCCTTTTCTACAGTATTTGGTTCACAAGCATCAATAATTTGACCGAGAATGAGTATGTGTGCCATCACATGCTCGTAAAAGAATGTTTTTCGTTGACCGAATTCTGTGAATCAATTGCGATCAATGTTTTCTAGTTTTAACCAACACACCCAAAAACATCTCAAGTTCATATAACGTCCCGCATCACTCTTAATTTACCCTGTTTAAATTTCATTCCCTTTTCTACAGTATTTGGTTCACAAGCATCAATAATTTGACCGAGAATGAGTGTGCCATTACATGCTCGTAAAAGAATGTTTTTCGTTGACCGAATTCTGTGAATCAATTGCGATCAATGTTTTCTAGTTTTAACCGACACACCCAAGAACATTTCAAGTTCATATAACGTCCCGCATCACTCTTAATTTACCCTGTTTAAATTTAATTCCTTTTCCCACAATTATTTGGTTCACAAGCATCAATAATTTGACCAAGAATGAGTCTGTGTGCTATTACATGCTCGTAAAAAAAAAAATTCTGTTGACTGAATTCTGTGAATCAATTACGATCAATATCTCTTGTTTTTAACCAACACAACGAGGAACATTTCAAGTTCATATTACGTCCCGCATCAATCTTCATTTACTCTGTTTAAATTTCATTCTACATTACTCCGAGCGATTTCCTTTGCTAGCGTCACCAATATGACCCCGAGTATGAGTGCGCATCTGCATCATGAATGCATAATTTTCCTGCATTAACGCGTTACTTACGGGAACCTGGTGGGTTATGTGCAAGGTCTATGGGAATTTCAGAATCTCAAATGCAACAGGTAAATTACTATCACTGTCACAGGTTTAACGAGCTAGGACAGATCCCGATCATTCCAAATTCATAATGTCCCTACTTTGATCTTCATTTACTTGGTTAATTCAGTTCCACCTTTTCCCTTGCGATTAATTTGGTTCCCCAGCTTCAGCGATTTGTGCTGTGCATGCGTGCACCACATGAATGTTTTAATTTCAGTGTCTCCCAAATAGATCCTTGAAAATCAAAGGTCATACTTTCTCAACATGGCTCTCCTGCTAATTTTTACCTGGTAAATTAAATTCCACTTTTCCCCTTGCGATTGATTTTGTTCGCCAGCTTCGACTATTTGTCCTATGCATGGCATGTGTGCACCCTCACATGAACGTGTACATTCAGTGCATCGCACTCAGTGTCTCCTACCCAATTACAAACCGAACCATGCAAATCAAATTTGTTAATTTGTATCTTGTTGATTTGATTTTTCCTTTTCCCTCTGTTACAAAAGTGTAGGACTATCAACCCACAAATATGTGGGACACCGTCCTTGCTGATGGGAGACCCTTTAATTGCGTGCATGATAACATGCATGAGTTCTGCAAATTGCAATAAGCGTTTCCCGCTTTTTCAAGTCCAGCCACAAGAATACATGAATAAATCAAATCCATCCTATTTTCTTCATGGCTCGGTTTTACCCACCTCCTCGAGTCGATAGCGAGTATTCGAGCACCATCGCATAAATGTATCAAGTCAGTGGAATGCAATAACTCTCAACATTTTTCTTCTCATGACTGAAATGTTGCTCTTCTCTCGCTATTTCAACAGCTGAAAAACAAATATTCTGTGTTGAATTTAAAATTTTCTTCACTTGGTCATCATAATATGGGCCTTCTTCATAGTAAACAAAGCTGTTACATGAATTTCATTTTTTACAGAATTGCCCATGTGACTTCCTTTTCTTATGACCTGGTTTGCGAAAGTAGCTTGCATTTAATTGAATGCATTGGTAAATTCAAAGAATCGCTATCACTCTTTCTTGCGTTATTTTCAATTAAATAACAAAATCTGTCCAACTCTTTCTCATCATTCAGTTTTAGACAGCATTGCCGTGCTTCTCATGCATATAAATTGGGTGATTTGCGTTAATTTCTGTATGTCAACACTTAAACGAATAACAAAAGCTATCCTTACATTCGTCATGATTGCGTTTTGCTATATGTCGATGTCAGTCCAACATCGCATGCTTATAAATTGTGTGATTTGTGAACATTTCCCTGTTGCAACAATTTGCCACGCTCTCATTTCGAAGTTCATCCACTAGACAGGGCTCGACATTAACACTTGCATTAACAATTGATATTGGGCAAGTCAAATTTCACAAAAGGTCTAGTTTGCTTGCCCGATTGGGCAACTTAAATTTCTCTTCAATTGCAGTAGTAGAGTGTAATTCCAGTATGTAAATCTCATCTAGAAGTACATTAAGTGGGCAAGTAAATTTTCTGTTTGGGCAAGTAAAACGTGAACATTTATGATTTTACTTGCCCGAACGGGCTAGTAGACAAAAAAGTTAGTGTGTAGGCTTGCCATTAGAACTAGTCCTCATATTTCTCTTTCTAACTCGTACATCGCATTCATGTACGAATTGTGGCGAATTGCGATCAGCCGTCTCCTTGCTATTTTATTTTGTCGATGCTCGATCAACCACAAGCCGAACACTTGCCACGCTCTTATTAGCTTCAGCCACATTGATTT
Organism: Echinarachnius parma; assembly: GCA_037951105.1. Classification (NCBI taxonomy): domain Eukaryota; kingdom Metazoa; phylum Echinodermata; class Echinoidea; order Clypeasteroida; family Echinarachniidae; genus Echinarachnius; species Echinarachnius parma. The sequence goes on along the minus strand of JBAMJV010002007.1, from coordinate 129,651 downwards.
GCATGCAATAAGAGCGGGGGCCCGTGGCAGAACTGAGCTGAATCCATCAAAATTAAGACGCTAACCTCGTCTTCGGAGTGAAGTTTGTTTTCCCTCGGGGCGCGAATATACGTGTGATGAGAAGAAGCGTTAGTAAACTTGAGCTATCTCCTTCAGAGAAGAAAATTCTTCTGGATCCTATACATGAGGTTTTGGTGACACATTTAACTTCCAGATTGTCAAATATCACTGCAACAATTAAGCTAGTAACATACGTTTATATGTAGAATTAGAACATTTGAATCAATATGTGTGTGAAGAGAGGCAGTTGTAAACTTGAGCTTTCTTCTTCACAGCTAAAATTGCTTGGAATCCAGATTGTAAGCTATCAATGAAACAATTGAGCTAGAACCAGAAGTTTATCTGTAGAATTAGAACATTAGAATGTATTAATGTGCTGTGAGAGGCAAACTAAAACATGACCTATCTACTTCACAGGGAAAATTCTATGGTTCCCCTACATGAGGCTTTTTGGGTACATTAAACGTCCAGATTGTATTAAGATGTATCCATGTAGGCAATGGGTTAATAAGTAGAATTAGGACAGTTTTAGCTTTAACAGACTGTCAACCGATTTCCTTTGAGATTCTGAAATCTCCATAGACATTGTACATAGCTTACCAGCTAAAAAAAAAAAAAGGATACAACTCAAATTATAATACAAATTAAACAAAGACTTCCCATAAATTTTCCATATATTCTTTTTTAAATGATAAAAATGAATTTGCTTTGACCTCTAATCAAGATAAATGTACTTGCAAGTCTTTATTCTCGGGATCTGTGCATAATGTAACAATTCTTAACCCATTGCCAATGGGAATCTGGTGAGCCCTGTATCAACTCTTTAGGGATTTAAAAAAAACCTTATAGCTAGTGTTTGTTTTTGCCTTATGCTTAATTAGTAATTATTTGTAAAAATTGTATTTAGTTAATTAGTTGATTATGTTCTTAAGGTGCCCCGCTCACAAGCCTTGCTTTCAAGGGGTACCTCAACCATTATTGATAATATTCTTGTATTTTACAATGTATATATTTTGATATTTGGTTGAAATAAAATAAATGAATGAATGAAATAGTGAATGAGTAAAGACTGGGTTCATAAGCAAAATGTGTTAACCCGTTCCCTACTAGATGTTGCATTCCCCACTGAGTTTATACAGGACCAATCAGGTTCCTGTTGGCAATGGGTTAACCCGTTCCCTACTAGATGTTGCATTCCCCACTGAGTTTATACAGGACCAATCAGGTTCCTGTTGGCAATGGGTTAACCCGTTCCCTACTAGATGTTGCATTCCCCACTGAGTTTATACAGGACCAATCAGGTTCCTGTTGGCAATGGGTTAACCCGTTCCCTACTAGATGTTGCATTCCCCACTGAGTTTATACAGGACCAATCAGGTTCCTGTTGGCAATGGGTTAACCTGTTCCCTACTAGATGTTGCAATCCCCACTGAGTTACTACAGGACCAATCAGGTTCCTACTGGCAAAGGATTAACTGCATACAATAAAGTGAAATATAAGGAAACGAACAAGAGAGCAATTCATAAAGAACGTTTTACATTACCAAATGTTAGCTTCCTGACTGGGAAATGTCAAGGGTAGAGATTAGCAGAAATTGTAAATTAACTTGTTCCCTACTAGATTTTTAAACTCTTATAGAATTAATACAGAGCCAATCAGGATCCTGTCGGCAATGTTTTAATAAACCTAAATGTTAAAATTCCCATAGGGTTAAATACAAGGCCCACTAGGATCCTGGAAGCAATTGGTTAAAGGAATAAAACAATCACAAGGTCTACCTGATTGTGATGGCAAACAAAAATAGATAAATCAATATTAGTGATGTTTGTATGCCATATTGATAGATATGATTTATAGGCAGTCGACAGATCAGATGTCAATCATTGTTTATGAAACAATCGTTGGTTATTCTCGTGTGACAAATACGAAATGGAAGCATTATCTCACTAATGAAGCCATCTCAAATATTGTCACCTTATCCCATTCAGGACTGGTCCCGAAAATACCCCAGCTAGGCTCTATGGAGAATACATGTTATAGCCAAATCAATCAGTCCTGAACGGGTTAAAATGTAATTCAATATTGAATCTTGTATGCCTTTTTATTAACTCATTACAGACATTTTTCTACAAATGTTGAATTAGCTTTCTCAAGAAACCAGACCTGAATAGGTTATTGATCATGCCAATACAATTGTATGTAAACATGATGATCTCTTTGGATTCAACTTCATTTTTTATATTTATATCATATATTTATATTCTAGTGTATGATGATAAGTGATACAGAAATTAAATGAAGAGGAGTTGTATCGCCTGTCAGTCACTTCTCCTTGATAATCTTGTCTGTTGTTATCTGTACAACATACTGTAAATATAATAAAGCAAAAACAAATTGGCATTCATACTACAGAGATTGAAATGAACTTTTCTTCGCCCAACTTTGTTCACCTTCTGAAATATTTGATACTTTGACCAAATGTACATATGATGGTTTCCAATAAACTTAACCAATTCCCTTATTCGATTTTGCTATATCAATATACATGTAGTTAGTACATGGCCTACCAGATTCCATAGAGATTGGATTAAGCACCAGATAGGAAAAGGCCTGCATATGAACAGGTCATTACACTTTCAGTCAAAGTGACATTGCATGGGTTAATTCAGATGGGGTGGAGGAGGGGGTTATAGATTCACATTGGGGGGGTGGGGATAAACTTGTGCCAAAAATGAAAATATATGTCTGTTGTCTATTCTCCACTCAGAAGAGAGAGAGGGGGGGGGGGGGGGGTGGGGGTTGAGGGGGACAATGTGAGGGGTAACCCTAATGGGGACAATTAACCTGTTCCCTAATAGATGTTACAAACTCCATAGATATAGTCATAAGCCTTAAAGGACAATGAAATCCAGACAAATTGTTGTATGCACTATAAGACACTCAATATAATGAATAGTCTCTGAAAATTTGAGCACAATCGGTCAAGAAATTAGAAAACTATGGCTCTTAGAAAAGAGCCATGTATTTCTTCGAGTGACTCAAATTGGCAACGCACTCTGGCAAAGTTGTGGACAACTCCCCATACATTTTGTACACAAAATTTCAGTTTTGTTAAATTTTCTCAAAATTTATGTTTACCCTTCGTTCGAGTTCAACATATGTTTTGTAGAATGTTTTTATACATAACATATCATGAGTTGGAGGAATGGAAAAATGTGACTATGAAGAAAACTGTAAAAATGGGAACATTTGTGTACAAAACATATGGGGAGTTGTCCACACACTTATCAGAGTGCGTTGCCAATTTGAGTTTCCCATAGCAATAAATGGACATCTTCAAAGAGCCGTAGTTTTCTTGTTTCTTACCCGATTATGCTCTAACTTTCAGCGAGTGTTCTTCTTAATCTCTTCAAGACTATGAAAGCAACATTTTGTTTGGGTTTCATTGCCCTTTAATAAGGCCCACCAGGTTCTCATGGGCAATGGGTTCAAGGGGGGCAATCATTCCCAAGACCCTTAGCTATGCCTATGATCTGATATGCATGTCACTCATATGGCCCCAGATATGTATGTCCAGTATACAAACACAATGACCCCATATTTCAGGATGGAAATGTCATAGGGTTCCATGGACCCTATCTTCACTGGTGTGACACATTTCTTTGTGCGTTTTTTTTCCCCAGCCTCTGGAGGGGGCGGCAAAAGGTGCTGGAAATCTGACCAGGGGGGTAATTGTTCTCCTTTACCCCCCTTTGCTAAGCCTCTATCAGACATGCATATCTCACATACAAACATATGTATGGCCCCAGGTGAGTATGTCCAGTCTATAAAAACAATGGCCTCATATTTCAGCATGAAAAAATAAAAGGTGTTATAAATCTGACCAGGGGGTTGTTTATCCACCTCATCCCCCCTCCTCCTCCCCCCCCCCCCCTTAGATACACCTCTACATATTATGTATGTATGGCCTCAGGTGAATATGTCCAGTCAACAACAATAACACAGTGACCCCATATTTGAAGATGAAAGGTGTAACAGATTTCTTTCTACTTTATTTCTCCCCGGGAGGGGGGAGCGAAAGGTGTTAGAGAGCTGACCAGTGGGGTAATTACCACACGTAGGAACAGCCCCAGATAAGTATGTCCAGTCTACTGACCCCATATTTCAGGAAGCATTGACCTCGGTCCCAGCCTGAGGAGTTCAAAGCTCTAGTAAAGTCGATTCATCATCAAAATAATTCCGTCTGACATTTTGTCAGCGCACCAGACGCATGCCCCGCAGTCAGCTAATATATCTGTGAACCGCTAGAGCAGCTTTTGCCTGCTAGTGCAAGATGATTAGATGCAAGCCAATATTGTTCTCTCTGTGCTCTCTGTTTATAGGGATGGTGGAAGATTACATGCTCTAGATCATGACCATCAATATATACTTGACTATTAGAAAGGAATATATGTCAATATACAGGGTGGCCCAGAAAGGATGCAACACCTACGATCATTAATTTCATCAACACCATCGACCAAATGTCATTGTTTTTTGTTTGATTGGGTAGAACATTCTTTTTCCAACAAAATGATATCATGAGCATTGATTTTGGGTAAGGCGTTTGGATCCTAGGACCATTTTTCTGAGGCAATGTCGTTTCCTAAATTTGCTACTTTTTCGTCTCCAGCGATCCTCGGAACACAGACATTCTCGCCCCACGGCCTGCCGTAGAATTAGCTGTACATAAGAATGGCTCACATTGTCTTCCTTACAAAGGGAGAGCAGTCATGCGGTTCTTCTGTACAGCTAATTCTATGGCAGGCCGTGGGGCGAGAATGTCTCGGTGTTCCGAGGATCGCTGGAGACGAAAAAGTAGCAAAAACATGATAATACTTATGTGATTTATATACAGTGTATGCAGAACTTTCCTTTTACGTTCCCTTACGGCGCATAGAAACCTACTATGTGATATGCACATTAAAATATGATATTATCATCATTAAGTGATATAATACTTACATGCTGAACTTTCCTCTTACTTTTCCTTTCTTAACGTGTATAGAGACATCATAGTGATATCATTGTATGCACATACAAAATAAAAATATGATATTATTATTATTATTATCCAAAAGTGCACTTCTACCACACACACAGAACTGTCAGGCAGTACCAGCAATAACTAAACAGGGCACAATCACAATATTTGTCAGGGTTATTTGCTTAACGGCTCTGCACGTGTGTGCTTCAATCACTCTAGCTTCAATTTTATACCACGTGCAGTCAAGGTAGCGTGGTTGTGCATGGTTGCCCAGCCTGTATGACCACTTAAAGGGACTTAGTAACATTGTCCAAATCCTCAAAATAAAATTTTAATTCTAGCGGTTCCCTCATACCTTGTTGTATTCGTATTAACAATAAAATCATGGGACCGGTTTCAGTTTTTCAAATTTCCCTTTCGTCACAAAGATATGTACGATCAAAGTATTCAGATAAGAAAAACTCCCCCGGAGTTTTTAAACCATGTACAAAGTGAATGCAGTGAGTTAGTGAATATCACTTTGCATTTTCGCTCATTACTTGGCCCTGCAATGTCCATTTGACTTGAAATTTTCACACAATACCCTGTGGACATATGAGATAACAACTATAAACATTGCATCAACCCTTCATCACTTTTTGCACATGTCAACAAAGTTACTAGATCCCTTTAAGTGGTTCATGTATTATTTCTAATACCTCCTTGGTATAACATCAAACACACTTAAACAATTACAAACAGGAAAATGGTATAGAGATTTACAAATATAATGTATATATATTTCTCAAGAGTAGCTTATCTTCCTTCTGATTAATGCAATCAGACACAGGATAAACATCCAATAGGTTGAAGGGACTAGTATAATATACAAATGCCATCAACAAAACTATGTAAGTAGAAACAAGGTCAGAGGAAACAGATAGATAATGGGATATACTTTACATAAGAAATGTACATTTTTTAAATATAACAAAGTAGGTATATTGTATGCTTTATCAATATAACAACACCATAAAGTAGAAATAAGGTTGAAAGAAATACAAAATAGTTGTGTGAAATGATACACATGTATAACATTTCAGAGAAATGTGTATAAACAAGTTACCTTTAGTATGGCAAATCAGTTTGATGAATGTTGAAATTAATGTTATCCAGCGTTGAGATTGAATGAAGACATTTATCCAGTGTTCAGGTTTCGAATAAGCAATGGAATAAAGTAATTATCCATAATGACATGAAATAAACACAATATCCAGTGAGTGTGATCTCGAAGTCAAAATGTGGAAGCACACTTGCCCATAGTGTTAGTTAATGAAAACAGTCATTAAGTCATTGCTTCCTGGTTGTAATGATTCTCATAGAGTCAATATATACTACCAGCTTCCTGTAAGCGATGGGTTAACACATTTATCCTATTATGTTACAGAATTCACACTTCCTCGGAAATCACTCTGTCCATTGGATAGGAAGATGAATTGAGGTCCTGTGTGTGAAATACCAACATCTCACACACCTACAATTAGAACATAGTCCATAGATACTCTTCAGGAAGAATTGGGTATGCTCCCTACTAGATTGAGCAATTCTCATAGAGTTAATGCAGGGTCCACCATGTTTCCTGTAGGCAATGTGTTAACCTATTCCCTACTAGATGTTGCAGTTCCCATAGAGTTAATGCAGGACCCACTAGGTTCCTGTAGGCAATGGGTTAACCTGTTCCCTACTATATGTTGCAGTTCCCATAGAGTTAATACAGGGTCCACCAGGCTCATGTAGGCAATGGGTTAACCTGTTCCCTACTAGATATTGTAATCCCCATAGAGTTAATGCAGGGTCTACCAGGCTCCTGTAGGCAATGGGTTAATATGACAAGAATCTTCAGGATTGAAGAAGGCAGCGACATAGGCAGTTATCCAGAATAGTATCGGAGGAGACATTTCTGCAAAGTGCTTTGACCTGAATACAGTGTACTTTTATCCATCCGTAGCATGTCAGATCGAAGAGATATCAAGAGAAATACCAAATTAACCCGTTCCCTTAGAGATTCTGATATCCCAATAGACTTTCTACCTAGCTCACCAGGTTCCTGTGCGCAAGGGGTAGACACTTTCATCCAAACAGATTACTAGTAAAAAGTTTCCTAAGCAAATCCAAAGAAGTGAACGATACCGGTGACAATTGTGGTGTCTATAGATGCTGACATCTTCTTCCGATGAGTTATGGCAGGCTATAAATAGTTTTCAGCATAATACCAACAAACTGATTTTTATAATAATCACGTATAAACAAATAAAAACATTTATCCAGTGTTACTTCAAATGAATGTATTAAATCCAGAGTGAAATTAATTTTAATGGAAAACGTATCATAAGGTGCACATGAACATGCCCAAAGCTTTCCGGAACCACAATATATCTCCAGTGTGTTTTAAAATAAACATATTAATCCAGAGTGTTTTGGAACCAACATAGTTATCCAGAGCATTTCGGCATGAACATATTTATCCAAAGTGATTTTAAAGCTTTCCGGAACTAACGTATTTCTCCAGCGTGTTTAAGAACGAACACATTTATCCAGACCGTTTTGGAACCAACATATTTATCCAAAGTGATTTTGACCTTTTAGAGATTGGAAAGGTTTAGCCCAAGAATAGATGCCAAGCAGAGCCCCAGCCAAGCCCTGCTATCTAGTGGCTACGTACGATTGGGTCTTGGTGGACGTGAACTTCACATGTGCGAGGGTGAAGACACATGTATGGTAGAATGTGGAATGTACATCTAGACACACCCCCTTACAACATCACCACGTACACACACGCAGACACACACACACCCACACGGACACCTCTGACCATCGCAAACTCACTCACACACACACACACACCCGCACCTCATAAGTCCATTACACACACACACTCATGTATTGACCTACTTTCATCATACACTCATACACGCACACCACATGCGATCATGACATACTCACACACATACACACAGACATACACCTCATGTATAAATGATCATATACTCACTCACACATACACACTCATGTAACAGACACGTTCACACCCACACCCATGACACCTTCATTTTCTAAAGCAAACTATCACACCACACCTACTGCACGAGTGTTTCTCTACACAATATAACACACATATACAGACAGACAGACAGACAGACACAAACACACACACATATAAACACACAAATACAGTACATCCTTCAAGGTCCATACAATATAAACACATGAACGCACACACACAAACACACACACGCATCCCTCACACAACATTTACACATGATACACTTGAACATACTAATTCAAACATACCACACACACAAACACAAACACACACACATTTTCTCTCAACCCATACTCTCTAAAACATTCTCATGTTCAGCTGAAACAGACTCTCTTCCTTGCTTCCTCCCTCTCCATCTACCTACCCTCCTCTTCTTGTCTCTCTCTTGCTCCGATACCTACTCCCTATTAAATGACCTACATTTTCACATTTACGTACATCATTACAATTTACATACACAACACACACACACACACAAGTGTCCACACACACACACACTACGCGCGCACATACACCATGCACACAGTCACACACACATACACATGCGCACACACACACGCGCCCACCACAACATTATCACATCGCACATAAACCCACATAGCGTGGTCTGACGGTAACCCCACATCACGTATACGTGATTTCAGCGTGAGCATGCATGATTTACGGCATTGATAGCGCAGTCCTTTCACATAGCATGGGCCCAGCAGATGTCTGCCCGGTGGTGATTTAAATGCTAAGTAGGGATGTCAGAACATGAATGTCTCTTTACAAAATATGGCAGAGTTCAAGGCTACAATAATTTGTACAGCTTACTCATACAGCCCTTTTTCTTTTTTGTGTGTCAATATTTAAAACCCGTACATAGTTATTCTCACCAACAAAGTGATGCACATTTCAAGATTCAAAGCACATACTGTAGTCATTACACTTGACAAAATATGCCACCAAAATATTACTTTTATACATTTTTGCTGCCCCAAAGTGCAATTTCACTGGCCCCGGGCCAGCGGGCCAGTGTGAGTACATAGTTAAACTATTCACGCCAACTCATCTGAGCCCATGAGTTATAACCAGTATATAATTCAACAGTAGATGGACTGTACAACACTAAAAGATGGTTACTCATTCAGCCATTTTATTACCATAAGTATGTCAAGATTTAAAGGGACTATGTAATATTGTCCAAATCCTCAAAATCCAAATGGAATTCAGATCACACCAATAAACATTTTACTAACCGCACATCACTTTTTGCACTTGTCAACAAAGTTACTACATCACGTACATCACATCAACACCATTGATGTTGATGTAGAGATTTAAAACACATACACTTTAATCATAAAAACAAATCGCATTTCCTGCAGATGCACAACTAACGGATCGTTATGGGTTGAATATTTGAGAAGAAAAAAAATAATGGCATTTAGATGCTAATTGGGGACATCATCAAACGTATTAAAATGCATCTGAGCTTTAAAGGGATCTAATCACTTTTTTGACATATAAGTGATGAGTGGTTGATACAATGCATATTGTTGTTATCTGATATGTCCAATTGGGTATGGTGTTAACATTTCAAGTTAAATTGACGTTATATGGCCGAGTAATGAGCAAAAATGCAAAGCGATATTCATTAACTCATTGCACTGACTTTTTACACGGTTACAACTATCCACTGGATAGTTTAACATCTGAACACTTCAATCGTAATTATCTCTTTAATGAAAAGGAAATTTGAAAAACCGAAACCTGTCCCATGCTTCTATTGTTAATACAAATACCACAAGATACGAGGGAACCGTTATAATTCAAATTGGATTGTGAGGATTTGGACAGTGTTACTAGATCCCTTTTATACTCAAACAGCCATTTTTAAAGCACAAGTCTGTCAAGATTTAAACCACATAGTTATTCATACCAACCATATATATGTGTATGTCAAGATTTGAAACATATATGTAGTTAATCACACCAACACAACCAGCACATTTAATGCATGATCACAAAACAGGGAGGATTTTATGTCAGAGAAAAATAAATCTGATGGCATTTAAATGCTAATTAGGGACATCATCGCACATAAATGTTTCATATTGGAGTTTGACGAATTGAAGGTCACAGTATAAGCTGTGCGTAGTACACGTCTGGCTTACATTCAAATGCACGTAGATTATATGAATACAAAGACATTCTATGCACAGAATCTGACCCATTAAACCCATTCCCTTTGAGATTCTGAAATCCCCATAGACTTTGTACACAGCCGATCCCGTTCCTGTAGGCACAGGTTTAAACTGACAATCAGCCTTTAGATGATTGGTAGGAATATAAATGTCTTTTAACAAAATAGAAAATAAATTTCATCTCACGAGCCGCGTACACTTCCAATGACACATGGAATATATATATACTTATTCAAACATAAGTCATATTCTCACAAATGGATTGCAGGCAGAAACATTCCCCATTAACTCCTGTAGTGCAAGTGTCACATATTTACACCACACAATACATACAAATACCATAGAGCTGTAAATTCATTGGCACTCAAATCGTTAAAACTGATTTTTAACCAGAACGTCAATGACGTAGCGCTCATCCACCATCTCGCAACATCAAATATCGCAAATTTCATGTGGTACACTTTTCAACTGGTCAAAAAATAAAAATTTGATGTCCTGGAAGGGACATAACAATTTAAAATTAGAAAATTAGAGTGAACAAAATATAAATTTGACGCCCCGGGAGGGACATGGGAAAAAACAAAACAAACAAAACAAAACAAAACAAAACAAACAAAAACAAACAAACAAACAACAATAAAACAAACAAAAAACAAAAAAATTAAATTAAAAAAAAAATAAAATAAAAAAATAAAATTTTAAAAAATTTTAAAAATTAAAAAATTAAAAAATTAAAAATTACCATAATTAATGAATGGAGAACATTTTCAAAATTCTGTGTAGAAGTTTAGTGTACCAAAGTTAGCTCTACCAGATAAAGCAAACCAAATCAAAATCGGTCGAGAAATAAAGGAGAAGAAGCATTTTTTGTGATTTCAAATAAATTTGCATAAATTACCATAGATAATGAATTTCACGATTCTGTGTAGAAGTTTTAAATCCCCCTCCTAGCCTTATCTTATGAAACAATCAGAATCAAAATCGGTTGAAAAATAACGAAGAAGAAGCATTTTTAAAACTGTGGACGAACGGACGGACTGACGGACGGACGGACAAAAACAAAAATTAGGTATAATTTTAGATGCTAGGTACATGAGTATATCCTAAGTTTCAATTTATGATATTTTGAAAGTAGTCTTATGGGATGTATAACAATGTTGTCTAGACGCATTATAAGGCATACTTACCACGTCAAACAGCAACAGTGGCGCAGCAAGATATATTGCAAGGGGGAGGGGGGGGGGGGGGGGGGGGGGTCCAACCTTTAGTGCTTAAGCATTTATAAGCCCTTTTGGATCTACCCTTAGGGCCTCTGATGGGGACCTCTGACAGGGGCCTCTGGCGGGGTTCCAAGGGGCAGAGCCCCCAGAAGCTTTTGGATTTGAGCTATTCCAAGCCCAAAATCAAAACTACCAGCTAACAAGGAAAAACAAACAAAAAGCCTGAGGAGTGAGGGAGGGAGGGGGGCTCAAGTCCAGAAGCCCCCCCCCCCCCCCCCCCCTCTCGCTACGCCAATGTGCAGCAAATACATTTTGGCACAAACACCCACTAATGTTAATTGGAACACTTTAGGCTTCAATTTAGATGCTAAGTAGGAACATGAATACCTCCTTTCTGATATATGACCATTTCAAGGTCATAACAAGGTCATAACAAGGTCATAACATTGTCAGTTCAGAAAGGGAAGGGGGCTGAGTCAATGTTTATTATTTGGAGGTAACCATGTTTAAAGTTTTGGAGCCTTGAAGAATCCCAATTTATAGTTTTTCTCAGAAATACCATTAACTTTTATGTGCAAATTTAGCCTAACATGATAATACAAATAATAATTGATGTAATACATGGTCACTTAAGCATTGTGTTATTAACCTCGTGTGCAGACACGAATGCACGGATGTCTCAAAGGCATATTCACGCGATCGCATTTGAGGTACATTTACTTGTGTTAATCTAAAGCACTTCAAAAAGGTGCTTGAATTCTTGGATGGAACATTAATGGCTGGTCACCTATTATATGTTCTATTCAATGTCAATCATTATGCCAGAGGTGCAGAAACATACCTGTAGGCATATTTACGGCATCACATTGTAGAAACGTCCACTTGCGTTAATTTAAACACTTGAAAAGGCTCTTAGCCTCCGCATCGTAGGAACATTCATGTTTGGTCACCTACTATATGTCATATTCAAGGTCAATCATTATACCCCGAGGTGCAGAAACAGTCACGAATGCACAAATGTCTTACAGGCAAATTCACACACACATTGTAGGAACGTCCACTTGTGTTAAAGCCCAATACCAGTTTTGGGAAAGTAAACACCCCAAAAGGCACTTATACTCTATAGGATGATGAAAGTCTCGTCTTCAATTATGACTGATTCAGGGTCAAAGATGGCACTAGAAAGAAAGGGATGCACTGGACAGCATGGGCGTCAACAGGCGGGGGACATGGGGGACATGCCCCCCCCCCCCCCCCCCCCCACCACTTTTTCATAAATGTATACATTATGTAATGTATGTTTGATTCCATAGATTACACTACATATTATGTGAAATTTCTGTCTCAGGTATGCACCAAATAGCACAATTTAAAGCCTAAAAGTGCAAAAGCTCTCTACAGTAGGAGGGGGACACATCCTCCCTCGCAATGCCCCCCCCCCCCCCCCCCCACTTTTGAAAAGCTGTTGATGCCCTTGCTGGACAGGGGGAATGGAGAAGTTCACTCCATATGTACAGGCAAACAAAATGAACTAGTGCACGCAAATGATTCACAAAATAGCCAAAGTCGCCAAGGAAGAAATTAAATCTATATTGATATGAAAATAGCACTTATATATTTGTTTGTTCCGTATTGAACTCTAAGTATGTAATTTATGGGGGCTCTTTCAGAAATGTTAGGGGCTAAATTGCCTGAGCCCCCATGGGTGTATTCATTTCACTGAAAGTCACATTCATGGATATAGATACAGTCAAACCTGTTTTAGTGGCCACCTGTCTATAGCGGCCAACCTGCCTATAGTGGCCACTAACAGTGATCCCCAGCAGAGGAAAGCAGTGTTATTGAACCTGGCTATAAAGGTCACCTGTCTACAGTGGCCACTTGTTTCCCTTGGGTGGTCACTATGCACAGGTTTGACTGTACAGTGTTATTGAACCTGTCTATAGAGGTCACCTGTCTACAGTGGCCACTTGTTTCCCTTGGGTGGTCACTATACACAGGTTTGACTGTACAGTGTTATGGAACCTGTCTATAGAGGTCACCTGTCTACAGTGGCCACTTGTTTCCCTTGGGTGGTCACTATGCACAGGTTTGACTGTACAATGTTATAGAACCTGTCTATAGAGGTCACCTGTCTACAGTGGCCACTTGTTTCCTTTGGGTGGTCACTATACACAGGTTTGACTGTACAGTGTTATGGAACCTGTCTATAGAGGTCACCTGTCTACAGTGGCCACTTGTTTCCCTTGGGTGGTCAATATACACAGGTTTGACTGTACAGTGTTATGGAACCTGGCTATAAAGGTCACCTGTCTACAGTGGCCACTTTTCTTGGTTCCCTTTGGTGGTCACTATACACAGGTTTGACTGTACAAACAAACAAAACAAAACGGAAAGGCACATACATACCACACGAGGTTGGCATGATTGTTGTTTATCTCTCTCTCAGTTTTCTCACAGCACGCCAGGCTCAAGTCCAGGACATGCATCATATGGGTGGTCAAATTTTCTAGACACAGAATGCGGCCAAGCTCCCAGAGATAAACACACGCGGTTGCCCAAAACGGTGCATGCCTGGTCAAACTGCCGCAGCATATCCACGGCCTTATTCACAGTATTACAGCAGTTGCTTTATACTCATGGACCCATTCATACATGATAGCCATGTTCTTCTTCTTCTTGCCTATGAGGCAGCGCAGCTTCTACGCGACATCACACACATTTTGTAGCCAATGAACAGTGTCAGGGTCCAAGTTGTAATAGATCTGGCCATGTTTAGCAATGTTGATTCTAGTTACATATCTCTATCTCTCTATTTGTTTCACAGCTTTAGTCCTTTCAAAGTTGCTACTGGATTGAAAAGTTTAAAATTAAGACAAAAAATCGCCTTACGTCTTGATTCCTGTTTATGTCTCTCCTTATTCTTTATACACGCCTGGTACTCCCAGTCTCAAAGTTTCCACTGTGATATGTTTATAAATTTAGAAAGTGTATAGCCTATAGGCATGTACAACGACAGCCAATTCGACTGATCACAGAACACAAGCTTATTTGCATCCAGTCCATTTTATAAGATACAATTTATACAGCCAAGGACCAGTTTTCACCTGATAAATGTATGTTCATCTCTCTCGCTATCCACCACTAGTATCCTGTCAAAGTTATCACTGCACTAACATGCTTTAAAAGTTAGAAAATATATATGTTCATCATTAACGCTGCGTGATGTAATCAATATGGAGCAAAGTCAAAGATTCCACATACTGCACTGAAATCCTTTAAAAGTTAGAGAAAAAAATACATGTGCTCATCATTAACGCAGCGTGATGTAATCAATATGAAGCACGATTCCACATGTATACATATCTTGTCTGGCAAGTCAGAAATAAACAAACATTACCCAAAATAGTATGGACTTTGCACCCAAACCTGACAGATAATGGTTCAATCCAGTAGCTGGTATTACAATGGTTCTTCATTTCTTTTTCTTTTTTTTGTCTTTTTTTTTTTTTTTTTTTTGGGGGGGGGGGGGTTTAATGGAGGACCATGGAGGCATCAGGGGTTCCATATTTGGAGTCACTATTCTCGCCCACGTAGAGCACCATTATGGGGGTATATTTAGGGTCACAAAGCCCAGGGACAGCACCTAACTATATTGCTGTCAAGCGCTGAGACGTAGCTTGCCTGATGGAATATGGATATTGAATATATAATACTTGTTCGATATGCTGACATTACCTACACACATATGCATAGGTTTAACCACAGAGCTCGTACCTCAATGGTCTAACTACACGACAGAAATTGATGTGGAAAATTAGACTAGTACTAATAGTATGAAACTCCAGTCAATGTTACCTTATTGAGGCTACGTGTATATTATCTACACTTTTAACAATAAACAGAAGAGCAAGTTGACAAAAAAAAGTAGTATTGTTTTAATACAAAAAGTTTGTGATGAAAAAAAATTACTTGTGGTTTCACTCAACTTTGACCAAGAATAAAATGGACCAAGTTTTCAAAAGCAGTTTGTTAGATTTCTTAAATTTAAAGATCAGGCTAAAAATGAATGCATGAGCTAAAGTAACCTATACTTACATGCAAACGTCTGATGAAAATTTGGGCTCAAAATCTGTTCCATTGAGCAAAAAACCTCTTTTGTGTAAAATGCAATTACATCTCTCAGCTGACCAATATTATTTGGTTGAGTAAACATTTACTGTCATGTAGACAAACAAACACACAATACTTTGCAGAAAATGGGATAATACAAAGCCTACATTTCTACATCTTCAGCTCTATCTATTGAGCAGCAATGTGTTCAAATGTTCAAAGGCCTATTATGATGGAACTAGGACTACATGCCATTCCGTGTTCCGATGTTTCAACAAGTTAGTGTTACATATGTGTACATAGCTAGATTTGCTACATGTAGTATAAATAGCAAGGTTACATAAATATCTCACCTTTTACAAATTGTCTAAATGTATCTAATATCAAAATTTATTCTTCATTACTACACAATTATCTTTTTGTATCTCTATACTCACCAAGTCATCTATTTACACAGAATCTATATATTTAGCTACTTGTGGTATTTTTTCTCTATTCATATAATTATGTGTCTGCATGTCTGCCTGGACTGTCTGTTTACCTGACTGTTTATATATCTTTTGTTGTTGTCTTGCTGTCTGTCTGTCAAGGTTTCTGTATGTATGTCTGTCTGTATGTCTATCTATCTATCTTATTATCACTCAATTAATCATTCATTTAATCAATCAATCAATCAATCAATCAATCAATCAATCAATCAATCAATCAATCAATCAATCAATCAATCAATCAATCAATCAATGTATCCATGTACTACTACTACTACATCCGAGTTCACAATGTAACGCCATGTATCTTTATCCATCTATATATTATCTGCTTTGACTTACCTTCAGATCTGAAAGGTGAGTCGTGGATTGCCAATTTGAGGAGAAGAATAAAGGTGAAGGATTCTCGGTGTGAGCTGGGACAATCTACATGTTGCCCCCTCCTTTCACCAATTGGCACAGAAGTTGGCTTTTGTCCTCACAAGAATTCAGTTCAGTCAAAACTCTCTTTAATAGCCTGTAACGATAAAACAAAGAAATTACATTAAATAAACCAAATTTAAAACATCCAACATTTATGACTTGAATACATACATGTTGTACACAAGAAGTTGTCCAGAAATCTACAATGTGCTTCTTTTCACTGAAGCCTGTATCGAAGCCTTTAGTCCTGACACAAATTTGTTAATTTGTTTAGTCTGCAATGATGAGAAAATGACAAAATAATAATACACAAATTATGATATCATTATTGAAGAATCTGCAGTGCAATATGGGAAAATTACATGATGCACCCTCTGCTCATAACCTTTCTTTCACCAAAGATGGTTACCCTCCGCTCAAGAAGTGTGTTCAGTCAGTGCTCAGGTAGCATGAAAATGACAATGAAATGAACCAAACAAAGTTATATAACATACGGACAGTAATGTTACATATTGTTGGGTGAGAGGAGAGACAGTTGAGTTATGCATATCTTGTAGGAAGGAGCCTATGTGTGATGCTAAATTGTCAGATAATAATAATGTCTAATTTGGGGAAGACTCATCAAATATATTAGAGAGATTCATCTGGTTTGTACGTAACTTTTACACTTTAAACATAATTATAACCTCTGAAGAAAAAAATAGTGATTTTGCGCCCTTTTGTTTCTCAAACTAGGATATGAAGAGCTACAAGGTTTTGTTCTCTTCCAATACAGCTAATTATTGCACACGTTAGTTTTTGCCCTCACTAAAATTGTGTTCACTCAGTGCTCACCCTGAATCTATTTTTGATAATACACAGGAAATAAGAAACCAAATGCAATTAACATAATTGCACAGTATAATACTATATCAAATGTAGAGGAAGTTATGCAGACATACATTACAAGCAATTATTCTCTCGTTAATATCCTTAATTTCGTTGAAATTGGCTCTTGTCCTAAAATTAATACAAGGATACTGTCCAAATCAATACACATAATTGTATAGTAATATTATATGAAATATAGAGGAAATTATGAAAACATACAAGTAATTATTCTCTCCTTAATTTACTTAATTTGTTTAAAATTGGCTCTTGTCATAAAAATTAAAACAAGAGTTATACTAGGTTAAAGGGATAGTTGAGTTTTGGTAGAGAGGGGCTACACAAAATAATTTTTTGTGAGATAATGAAAAACTGAGTGTCAAATTTGAATGAGCATAATATTTTAAAGACAAAATAAACTTTATTTTCAGAAATGGCTGAAATATCCATAAACATAACCATTTGTAATAAATGTGGGGCCCCACAATTATTAGAGAATTTTGAACCAGCCGTTAACAAATTCTTAAAAATGCTTCCTCTTTTACAAAAATGTACAAAAGAGGTTTTAAATAGTTGTTGATTATGTCTCTATCGAATCACTATTTCAACAAAACTTCACATGCACAATATTTTATTTAAAATGGATAAAAACAAATGAGTTTTGAGAAAGTTTCCTCGTGAGTTTCAACAGCTCTTTTTGAATGATAACAGGCTTTTTACCTAGTCATTTGTAACTTTGTATTCCTCAAGCATGATGAAGTTATAATTGTTAGTTTGTAATGTAATGGTGCATGTTTTAGTTACTAAAATTCAGTTTGATAAAAAATGTACTCTCATTACCACAACTCAACCATCCCTTTAATGCTAAGCTAGTCTGTATTTATAAGAAAGTAAAGTAAACATAATTGTTTAGTAACGTCACATAAAATACTCAGGATATTGCGAAGATCTAAAATAAATTATTCCCACTTTGCCCTTAGTCTGAAAAGGGTTCAGAAAATCAAGAAAGTGCACATAAAAGGGCAAGATACTGACTGCATGGGGGAACAAACTATACTGCACACAAACTATTACCAATAGAATATGTAGATGCTGTAGTTTGTATTTTAAGATATAGGTTACAGATGGGCAACTAATGCGCTGTAAAAATGTGGGTTATTCCTATTAAACATGCAAGGCCCTTTACGCCTGATGAGAAGTCCACCTGCAAACACTATCAAATAACAGGAAGGGGCATGATGCACTGTGAAAACATATTATTGGACAAAGGCGGGCTGACGCCGCTGCCAATTTGCGATGAATGCGTTCGATAAAATGTCAACCGAAACCCGCCTGACATCTCAGGGACTTTTTATCTGTGTGGTCGCATGTGTGGTGGAGTAGTCTTCTTTGAAAGGATCTAGTAACTTTGTTGACATGTGCAAAAGCTGACAAGGAGTTGATCAAATGTGTATTTTTGTGATCTGATATGTCCACTGAGTGATGTGTGAACATTTCATGTTAAATGAATGTTATATGGGCCAAGTAATGAGCTTATAAATGCAAAGTGATATTTGCTAACTCATTGCACTAAGATTGTACACAGTTGAAAGTCTCCCAGGGAGACTATTGAATCTAAACACTTCAATCCTAAATATCCTAATAGCGAAAGAGAAATTTAGAAAAACGGAAACCTGTTCCATACTTCTATTAGTCATAAGAATATGTGAGAACTGCTAGATTTCCAAGTAAGTTTTGAGGATTTCGACAAAGGTACTAGATCCCTTTAATAATTTCTCAGTCTGCCAGACTTAAAGTGCAGAAGGAGTGTAGGCGACACAAACTCGTACGTGGTAAAAATAGCAAAGGGCTCTGTACCATGTGTACTGTGTAAAAATAGCAAGGGCATTCGATTAGAAATAGGGCATTGAACAAACTCAAATAGAGTAAACAAATAAAGCTGGGTAATGAACGCCAACAGAAATAGGTCACGATACGTCTCCTATTACAGACAGATATAGATATATGTACCTTTTGTATGTGTTTAAAAAATTTCTGGTTTACTAATATATTGAATATATAAGTTGAAAAAACATGTATACAGTGCAATAGATCCGAGTATGTCAGAGTTTGGTAGTTCATTTCATTACTTCTTTAATTTATTTTTTATTTTTCAAGTTACTATATTGAAAAGAACATGGATATGGAAGGTTTTGGCAGTTCATAGTTAACTTCCATTTGTGCCCTATTTTATAGTTGTTCGTGACAGCACTGATAACAACCATGATTCTATTTAACTAAATTCCAAATGATTTCATACACAATTCATATTTAACAGTAATATTACCATCTAAAGAGGAATATATGTGCATTTCTACATCTACGTTTCTGCTCAAACATTATGCTTCCACCGTCCTTCTAACCATATTAAGATAGAGAACAATTAATCCCATAATTAAATATCAGCGTCCATGAAGGACAAACGTCATGACAAAAACTAATTCAAAACCTGCATACGTTTGAGTTTATGTGGACACATTCTGGCAAATAACTCTTTTTAATTACTGGTTACTATGGAAACTGGTGATCCTTGAAAACCAAATGTAATAATAACACAATGGGAAATGTTCCATCGAGTGCATGTAATCCTGCACTTGGGCGCATGATGTCCTTGTCTTTCGGTGAGAGTCACAAGGGCATTATATCCATTTTTGTCTAAAGTAATGTTCTGCATCAAATACCATCTTGTAGATCAGTGTGTTGATTACCATGATGAGTTTCTCCATATTGGAGGAATTTGACAGGAAGATGCAATCATTTTCTGATAATAATTATGTCTTATATGGGGAATATCTATCAACAATTATAAGACAGCTCAACTGGTTTCTACAAGGCTCCAAAACTTTGACAATTTTTGCAAAGGTAAGTTCTGCGTACTATCTTTTACATCAAAGACTTCTCTATGTGACTTTTCTAGATAATAATCAATTCTTAATGAGAATATAAATCAAAAAATCTTTAGAGCTCAATTGGGTTTCTACCCCAGAAGCTTCAGTCATCATGTATATAGTCCACCATACTAAACAAGAAGTAGACCAACTGGGTCTGAGGTAGCCTATATAGCCAGTTTTACCGCTATTCACTGCGTCGTCCGCAAGTCCATTCCTCAAGTCCATTTTTACAATAAACACCAATGGATCGCGGCAGTTAGTTCTTGTTGTGTTGGAATGAGACAAGAGAGCACATGGGTCAGTCACACACTGTGAACTGGACACATGGTGTATATGTCACAGCACCACAGCTGATGTAGCTTGGAACTTTAATATCATACATAAAAATAGATTTAAATAATTACATCAATACCCATTTTTTATTTGTGAATCAGGTTACCCCCCCTCCTGGAGAACCTCACCCCCCCCCCCCCGCTTAGAACCAATCTGTGTTGACCCTGGCCGCACGGGTGGTATGGGCTACAGGAGGCAGAGAGCACTTTGGTCAGACACTTTCTGGATTGCGCCTGGGGGCATTACTAGCGCTATGTGATTAGTTACAAGTTAACTTGAATGAATGGTTCTGAGTGCTGTTTTTAACCCATTCATTTTTTATGTTTGAAACAGGCAACCCCCCCCCCCCCCCCCCCTTTAAGAGACCTTACCCCCTCTTGGTTGACCTGGGCCACACGGGTGTGTGAAAGGAGGGAGAAAACATTTTAGTCAGATATGGACTAATTACTTGCATAATGTGAATGGTCACAAGTTAAGTTGACTGTATGTTTCTTATTTCTGTTTTAACCCATTCATTTGTATTTTTAAATCAGGCTACCTACCTCCCACCCCCCCCCCCCCCCCCTCCCCCCTCGTAGGAGACCTCACACACCTCTTGGAACCAATCCTGGTTGACCATGGCCACCCGGGTGGGCAAGAGGAAGGCTAGAGAATGGGGAAATTATATTATAGACCTTCAATGCAATGCAAAGGAGCCCCTGCCAAATGGCGAATGGCGAACAGATATGAATAGAACAGCTATTGGATCTAAAAAGGGGAGTTTGAAGCATCACATACCTATGTCACGAATGTTTGTGTACCCATGGGTCAGACGCATGCTGGGCAGGCACATGGTCTGGACAACGTAGACCAGTTACAAATCAACCAGAATGTGAGCACTTTTTATCATATTACCTGATCATGAAGGTCAATTTATGTGTCCATTTCAAAGTGTTCATGTTCTTGTCCACAGAGTCACACTCTTTTGTTATAGCATAGTAATGGTTCTAAACAACATGGCCTTTTGCTTCTAAAGGTTTTTGACAGTGGGTTGGCGCTGGCCGATAGCCCTCTTAGCAACAGCTAGGTGACAAAGTACTAGCTTGTCTGACATTGTTTAGAACCAATGAATGGCAATGCATTGACGTCACACCTCAGTAACCCATTACTTGGAAAAATACAACTAAAAGGCAGCAATGCAAGTTCCTGAAGCGCCAGCAACAGACAATGAGGCACATACATGTAGGTCAGACACACGCTGGGCGTACATATGGTTCCGACAACGTGATCTGTTACACATAGACTTGGATGTCTGGTCCTGGCGGGATGTGGGCCGTATGACATACATGTAGGTCAGTTAACCCATTGCTTACGGGAACCGAGTGGGTTGTGTACAAAATCTATGGGGATTTCATAAACTAGTAGGGAACGGGGTAACCCATTCAGAATTATATAGGAGAATTGCTCATCAGGAGTGCCAATAAATGCAAGGTTCCAATATCAGCACTAGCATACTGGCCCGTGGACATCAATTTAGATATCATGTGACTATCATATCGTCGCTGGGCAATTAAAAGGGCAAATTGGCCGATATTATCGTTAAATATCGATTTTGTTTTTATTTTATTTTCAGATAGAGTACTTTAATACCTATCCGATGATATATTTAGAATCCCCATATATGCCCTACTTTTTGAGAAAATCAAAAATAACAAAAGGACAAATTGAAATAATTGCGCGTATTTGGGCAACAAAAAGGACAATAACGTTTTTCACGAACTGCCGAGCGGTGTTATTTAGATAAGAATAAATACACTTATAACGAATGAAGTGTGTTATTTGACTACTTGTCCGTAAAAACATAGTATTGGTTACAATATCTGCACATACGTAAGGCCACAAGTTTAGCCAATTTTAATTGAAGCGGCGACGAAATTACCCTTTTGCATGTTTGGCATACACGACTCAACGCGCACCTCGTGCGCGTATTTGCCCTTTTTGTTGCCCATTATCGCGCCAAGTCGCGCGCATTGGCTGTGCATTATCAATGCGCGTAAAAGGGCAATTGTATTATTGTCCTTTTTGCGTGCACGATATCGGCGCATCATATCGCGTGTAATAAGGACAATATAAGAAATGCGTAATAACTCTGTTAAAAAGAACAGAGCATACGCCAAATTAAACGACTTGGTAGCTATAAAGCCTACCTAACCTTTTCACTAAACATAGTTACTGAATTTTGCATTTAAAGAAAATAATTGCCCAAAATGTTGTTTCTTCAAAAAAAGTATGTATCGTTTTTTGCTATCGATACCGTCAATTTGTCCTTTTAATTGCCCATCGACGATATCATACATGTAGATCCCCAACTTGACTTGCCCGAATGGGCAATCAAACTTGAATGATCTTGAGAGTCATATACAGTAGTTAATATACAGCTTAGCTTTCAATCCTAGCAGGATCTTCTTCAGGGCAAATGACTTTTGAATTTTTTATGTTTTTCTTTATTTAGTGCCATCAACATTTTCAAAGGTCCAGAAAAAGGTCCCTCAAAAGAAGGAGTACTTGCACTGGCAATAGGTAGAATTTACTTGAATTACAAATTCCCTCTGGAAATGATTTAACTCCCACCAGATTATGATCTTACTTTATAAATTAACACATGTTTCAGTCACATCTCTTTAAATCTGCTGTTCTCTGCATTTTTTGGTCACATTATTTGGGTCACTAATCAGCTAGCAGTCGATGGACCCCAGACTCCAGGGCCAAGTGGCTCAAAACCGGCCCAACTCAATTACCAAGGAAATTAGAATCATTAGAACTACCCCATTGATGTCAATATGCTAGAATAACACATCATTCAAAAGAGCAGAGGTGATTCCAGGTACCTTCCTTACTCATCCGAATGTGAAGCATATCTAGAGATCAGTGGAACTAGGGCTGGTTATTAACTCATTGATGTCAATATGCTAGAATAACATACTTCAAAAGATCGCACGTGATCACAGGTACATTCCTTACTCATCCAACTGTGAAGGTTTATCCAGTATATCTAGAGATCAGTGGAACTAGGGCTGGTCTTGATAACTAGGGCTGGTTATTAGAATCATTCTCTAACTCATCAATGTCAATATGCTAGAATAACAAAGATTGCATGTGAGCACAGGTACACGACTTACTCATTCAAACATAAATGTGTATCCAATCTTATCTAGAGATCAATGAGACTAGGGCTGGTCTTGGACTGGTCTTGTGCACACCATGTTTGAGCTTTTGCCCCCAGATACCAGGAGCTGTGCATGTGGATCACAGAATGTTTGCTAAATGACCAAGTTCAGGGCTTACATTGTAGTAGGGTAAACGTGAGAAGGGCGTTAAGCCATTTTTTGCTAAATTGAGTTACATGGACATATATCTTGTAGGTTGGGGCCTCCTATGTGATGCAAAACTGTCATGTAATAATTTGTCTTGTATTAGAGTGCTACGGTAAGTTCCTACTCTGCTTTCAAAGTTTTAATTCATCTGATGTATAATTTTGAGAAAATTCTTCAAATAATAAAAAAGCACTACCTTTGTACACTAAGTTTCTTCATGGCTTTTTAACTTTAAACATGATTATCTTAAAAAGTGACTTAAGACCCTTTGCTTTCTTAACTAATAGTATATTTAAACAGAAGGTTACAAAATCGCAACAGATCAACTTGAATGTCTGCATGTAATTTAGGTCCCTTTGAACCACGGACCCTTGGTGATTGTTGTTAGGGGGTTACCATGGCAACTGTTTGTGCGTATGACTGATTAACATGTTATTATAAGTCTTGACTGAGGCAGCCAATACCTTCTCCTTACTTTGTTTAGGTTGCTACGTATAATCCTCTAGGCGACAATCGTACAAATAAACATGTTTTGCTATTGTAATCGTTCTTGCAAACATCGTATAGATCTCCATAAATACATCAAGTGTTATGATGTTGTTAAGACCATCAGACATACTAATATCCTTGATCGAAATGTTTTTGTGAATCTTGCATCTAAACCCGTACACTACGAGATTCTGAAATCTCCATAGACTTTGTACACAGCCCACCCTGTTCCCGTAGTCAATGGGTTAATACTCTTGTAAATATGGACCATCATCGTGCGATACAATTATATTGAGACACGTACGAATACACGTCTGACGTCTGATAAAGAAGCAAATAAAGCTACTTCCAACGATGCGCCTGAATAATTACGAGATAAATACTTAATGTTGGAGCCCTATTTCCTCACGACCCTTCTGGGTAAACCCTAGACAAACAATTAGCATGTAATGGCTTCACCGTGAGTGGCTGTTTTCTCCCCGGACCCGTGAGCTACGTAACCCCCTTTTTCTCCGTTAGAGATAATAGGTCTTTTTTGTATTGTCACGTCGACAAAGCGGACTTGAGTATGATGACATCATTAAGATGATCTGCGCATGCATAAGCTCCTCTCGCATGATCACTGACAGAATATAGAATGCTAAAGCCCTTATTCTCATACATGGGCATAGATCTGCCATTGATACCTATTCATCAGGGAGGGATGATCTATTCATTCATCCCCCCTGATGAATAGGTATTACGTAAGTATCGACGACCATGTTCTCATAGAGTTAAAAGGGAACATTCTTTTTACCATGATATAATCAAAACTATTTCGATGTTAATGACATACGAGTTTTAACCACTAAAATTTAGTTCGACAAGAATTTTTCTTTCCCATGACAGTCATGCCTTTATTTGTTCATATGCATAAAACACATAACTACTTGAATTTTGAAATGTATGATAAATAGGAAAACACCTTTATTCATAACCAAATTGTTTCTTCAATAATGAACTAGCAACATACAGTGAATTCTTTAAAAAGCATATTACAAGAAATGATTATGCAGCTCTGAAACACTTTTGTGAGCATCTTTTTACCATCTAAATTCACTTAATCACTCATACCTGATATCTCTACCATTCCATAATGGAGTTGGCTTTAAAGGATGCTATGAATACTGCGCCTGCAATATTGATGAATGGATCTGCCAACTAAATGCCAAAGTAATCCCACATTAGATTACCGATTAAATCCCATCGCCTTAGAGGATTAATAATGATTGATTTGCTATCACATATAACACACTTTTCCCACATTTGCATCTAACTTTCCTAGTTTGAATTTGTAAACGGGAAATTTGTGGTAAAGTGCACAAAATCCATATTTATATATTTCAAAAATTCGAAGTGCTGTATGGCAGAATTAATCATGATTGATACCCTTCCACACATCAGATATATGTTTTTCTTATAGTTACACCTTACTAGCCTAATAATAGCAAATGATTTATAAAAAAGCACAAATATTTGTTAACAGAAATAAACCTTTTCCCTAATCCTAGTACAAATACACATACAAAAGAATGACTTAATCCATGACCATTTAGCAGACACTTGTTCTTATCTAGGTACAGAAATACTATTTATCATCAAAGTATGCATTTTCATAGCGAGATAAAAAATAAACACATTTCCTTAAAGGGATCTAGTAACTTTGTTGACAAGTTTTGAGGATTTGGACAATGTTACTAAATCCCTTTTATTTAATATTATTATTCGAACTCGTTTCTTTGACAGGGGAAAAGCTTGTTTATTTATGAATTGTTCTTAGTTTATACCCTCGGGGGTTTACCGGCATCCTGCCATTGTAAAGTGGAAATGGTAATACCTCTCAAACAACCAGTCAAACAATGATCAAAGGAAATTAATGAGGAGCTAAAAATAACTGGAATCAAATGAATAATATTTGTTAAAGGGTACCACCACCCACAAATAATATTCTTATTAAAGAAAGGTAACATCTTTAATATTCCATTCCATCAACAAGTTCACAAAAATATGTTTCCAGAAAAAAAATATATAATTGGAAACGCATCACCATTCTAAAGCATGCGTTCATGCGGTCTGAATTACGCAGACTGCTATGTGTGCTGTGAATTGCAATGTGTGCAGAGCGAACGAATCGCCCGGGAATCTATTGTTTACAAACGTGCGCATGAATAGCATTGGCACACTCGCAAATGGTTGGCCTGTATGGAACCAGGAAATAGCAGTGGTTCCGTAAGTGGTGGAAATTAATTGCTTTGTTTATGAATTACACAACCCTTTGCAAAATGTTGGGTATCTATTTGATATCACAAAACGGTACCAAAACATATCATAATGTGTTGTTCTTTGCCTGGTGGTCCCCTTTAATAAGCCTATCCAGTCAATCAGTTATATGCAAGACTACACATCTGGACTTGTACACAAATACAAAATTGTGTGTTTTTTTTCTGATTGTTAAAAATGTTATACTATGTTGCTATCTACAGTAGATTTCCTAGCAATAAAAACAAAAACAATAAATGTGTTTCCGTTGTGTTGTTTACAAAAATGATAAAAAACATCATATTATTAAAATAAGATGAAATAAAAACAAAATCATGTTAGTTACTTAATTAAGTGTTAGACATCTTTTGAAGTATATTCTATATTCGTTGAAAAAGAAATAACCGGTTGTCTAGCGATGACGTGGCGAACGTGGCGAACTCTATATTGTTTATTACACTATTTTACTACCCTCCACTGGCAATTATATGCCAGTGTCCTGGGTTATGTATTTCCTTTTTTGTTGGCGGACTTTGCCTCATAAAGTGATGATTTAAAAAATGTGTCTCCAATGATTTTTTCAAAAATGATCAAATACAAAGTATAATAATTTTGATAAAATATAAATAAAATTGTTAATCAAATGTGTCTTTCTGTTTTTTCACAAAAATGATAAAGAATGTGGTAATAAACTGGATGCAGTAAAAGCAAAATCATTAAATAAATGTGTCTCCAACATGCTTTCTATTACAAACAAAATGATAAAGAACATTACAATTTATTGGATGCAATAATAAAACAAGAGTCTATTTACCTATTGCCTAGTGTACTGTATTTTCTATAGAGAGAATCTTCCTGATTTAACTTTATAGTGATGCAGGTTGGTGTGATATATGGTTTTGTTTTTTATGGTTTTGATGGTGGTAGTAAAAAAAAAATATATATATATATATATACTGGTACATTATATTTTATTATTTCACACAATGAACGGGTATGTTTACCCATTCCCTTCGAGATTCTGAAATCTCCATAGACTTTGTGCACAACACAGCCGGTTCCTGTAGACAAGGGGTTGAACACCCACCTCATTGACCCTACATGTAAAACTAGGTGACAGTATTTCTCTAGTATTTAATGAAATAGTCTCAGCTTAATTCGGTAGGCTTTTGAAAAACATGGTTTACTTGCTTAACTAGTGTATTCACAATTAAGTGGAGACAATTTCCTTAACAAACATAGGAAATATTCAAAAACATACTTAGGCAGCTTTATGTAGAGAATGTGTAACATACCAACTTGTCTCAAACAGGTTTAACTCATTCAGAACTTACTATTCTGAAAATACTCAGGCTGGGTTATAATGCAAATGTAAGTTATTAAATAATCATATTATTTAACCAGTTACACCCATCCACGACTGGTAATGAAAATACTCAGGCTGAGTTTAATTGACAATGCATCTCATATGATAATATTCTTTAACCGGTTAACCAATTTAGAAGTACTTGAGCTGGGATGTATGGAGAATGCATACAAGAAAAGTGGCCACTGTAGACAGGTTCCATTTATAACACTGTTGCTCTCTGTAGGGGATCACACTTGGTGGCTACTATAGGCAGGTTGGCCGCTATAGACTAGTCTTGAATTGGTTAATCCACGGGCTACAGGAACCGGGTGGGCTATGTACAAAGTCTATGGGGGTTTCAGAATCTCAAAGGCAACGGGTTAAACATATTTAATGAGAAAGCCTCGTTGTGATGGCATGTCCCCGTGTCCAATTGACCCCGCTTACTGACGAGGCACCGGAGCTTAGCGTGTAACCAACACCCCCACGAAATCAATAGGGGTGCAACCCAAGTCCCCTCTGGCCACTCCAGACTTCAGGCTACGCTACAGGTGCACATACCATTTACAGTTTACTCAGTCTAGTGGGTCTACACAGCATTTCAAATTCCATGTTTACTGCTTAACCCCTTTCTTTAACAGGTATTGCAACTCCCATAGATTTAAGTAAGGGTTTACAAATGCAATGTGTTAATGCTTGTCAAAATAACAGTGATAATATACCACTGTTTTATAGAAATACAAGGTATTACAGCAATAGAATTAAATAATAATTGATATTCAAATAACTTTCGCTTCAGACTTCCAGCTAAGCTACAGGTGTACATACATACATGTAGCATTTACAGTTTAACTCGTTGTGCGAGAGGTATTGCAATGTCCATAGACTTAACCCGTTCCCTTCGAGATTATGAAATCCTTGCAGACTTTGTATATAGCCCACCCGGTTCCTGTAAGCAACGGGTTAGATGCATGGGAGCACAGGATCCCAAAGTCTATGTATTAGCCCCCCTACACCAGGTTGCTGTGGTGAATATCTTAGTTACATCTGGAAAATATTTGTTTTTATTCGTTTTATTTTCATGAATAGACCCAAAAGAGAAATGAATGGACAAAATACCAACCGAAAGACAAACATGTATTAGTAGCTTACCCCACTTAATTTTTAAAAATTGCTTGGCTGAATTGTTATCATTATCAAATCCAGTATACCGCGAAAAAGTGGAAAAGAAAATATTATAATCCAAACTCTAATCCAAATCAAATATCTGAGTCATAAAAGGTTTTTGGGTCCAGAAGCCTTTACTATATTGCATTAGTCCCTCAAGGATAAACCATAAGAGGGATTATTCCCAATAGCAGTTTAAAGGCAATCTGGATTTCTGATAAATAGATTTCAAATAAATATCATGAGATCTCATACAATCTGTACCAAATATTCAAAATGAGATAATTTACATTCACATTTGCAAGAAAATGTGTAAATGGTCAATAACCTTCCAAATTCTTTTTAGGAGAATATCCCCAACAGAAGCTTAATACAGGCCCACACATTGATATTCATGTTCATGTTCATATTTGCACTACATAGTCACCTTCAATTCTGTTGCAAATTAGTTAGAATTGTACCTGTCTAGACTACACGATTAACCACCTAAAACTTATCTAAGCTACTTCATGGAAAAACAAAATTAAGTTCCGATACTACATATTATCTTTAATGCAACATTGCAAAGTTCATGTTCCGATAACTTGGTCAGCGAAATTACCAGCTCACTCAAGCGTCTGGGGAAAGTCATCGCTCGCTCGCGCACGCACGAGCCGAGGAAATGAAATTTCAAAATAGAATTAAGCATGCTTATGCTGGCAAATTTCACATCAACATTAAACATACTTGAATGTCACACGAATTGGGCTAATGCATGACAAGCAGCAGTACGACTGACAAGATTACAAAAAGAGACTAATTGGTATAAATCTGGCTCTGTGGAAACAGGATGGCATGTCATAACTTATCGCCGTAAATACGATAATTTGTTTGCGGTTTAGCCAACTCACGAACAACCTATCTTGGGTGACCTAAAAAAAGGAGGAGAAAGGGGGGGAAGATATGTTATGAAGGAGAAAAAAGGGGGGAAAGGAGTTAGAAAGAAGGAAAAAAAGAATCGTGAAATTGGCATTGATCCGTGAGATATCATAAATCAGTGCAAAAAAACAATCAAATATATTGCTCCCCGGCATTGGCACCTCAAGATGAGTCGAGACAACCAGATATTTGGCTTAGCTACGGAGGGGCTAGAAGGGGGGTATTGCCCCCCCTGTCTGTGAGATTCTGTTTTAAGCCATGCCCCCCCCCCCCCAATTTAATAAGGAATAGAAGTGAGGCCCCCCCCCCCCCCTTCATGGGGAGACACGAGAGAGACAGATGCATACTTGCCAACATTTGAATTTTGGAAAGAGGGACAAAATTGGCCGGGGGTCCAAAGTCGCAGCATAATTGCACAAGTGTGCGGGAAGTGCACATTGCAAGCACAAAGTCCATTGCGACAGGGGCCTTGACGTTTTTGAGTATTAAATGCATTCTCGACCCATTTTGCATAATTCTTCCAAAGTTACTAGGTAAGATTTGGTCCGATTTACGTTTAAATGTTGTCTCTATACATTTAATAAAGTAAAGTAAAGTAAAGTAAAAAAAAAAAAATAAATAAATTTTAAAAATACTTAAAAATCGGGACGTCCCGATTTTACACTTCTAAAAAATTTTAAAAACGGGACAATTCCGATAAAAACGGGACAGTTGGTAAGTATGCAGATAAAAAATCATAATATTTGGCACACACTGGCCCCCAACACTATAAAACAGCTAGACTTCTGGTGAAGTAATGTGGTAAGGGATGGAGGGAGGGGTAATGCCCCTGCATTGCCCATGTGATGACTCCCCCTCCCCCCCCCCCCCCTCCTCAAAAGAGAAACTAGAAATTATCAATTTGGGGCTCACTCTGGCCCCTTACAGGAGTCAATAGACTGTTTTCGCAAATGACTACGGAAGGGCTGAGTACAGAGGAATCAGTCAGCTGTGACCGTATCCGTACTCTGGCTACGTCGCGAACTATTTGCAGTTTCGCAGTGAAGAATACGGGGAACGTGCATCGATACGATGGGAACGTGTCCTTGCTCGAGAGAACAAGCGTGCTGATTGGCTGACCCATTGAAGTAAGGGCTGACCGCGCCGCTCTACGTCC
This sequence comes from Echinarachnius parma, assembly GCA_037951105.1. Taxonomy (NCBI): domain Eukaryota; kingdom Metazoa; phylum Echinodermata; class Echinoidea; order Clypeasteroida; family Echinarachniidae; genus Echinarachnius; species Echinarachnius parma. The sequence goes on along the minus strand of JBAMJV010002007.1, from coordinate 98,193 downwards.
GACGCTAATTCAGCCGAATACCGTTGTAGGTTTGGACGATATGCGAAAATTTTCGCTCTGAGTGTGACCCCCCGCTAAGATTAGCGTTGTAGAATGGCCGCGTCGTGGTTGCGAAAACAGCCTATTACAGCTAGACTACTGGGGTAGTTATGGAAGGCGGCTCAGGGGGGGGGGGGGGGGCAACCCTAACCCTAACCCCTCACTAATTAACCCTAATTTGTGACGATTCTTACCCCCCCCCCCCCCCCCTCGCCAGTTGTGCCCCCTCCATTATTGATTGAGAAATTAAAAATAACTAATTTCCATTTCGGCTCATGTTGACCCCTTTGCCCCTACTTTCCCTCCTCCAACACCCCTCCCCCCTAAAGCCCCCCCCCCCTTCCTTAGCCCCCATTTTTTAACCCTGGCTATGCCACTGTGCTAAATCAAGATGATCGAGGGGAAACAACAAGTGATGAATATATGATAAAATCTGGGACAACGTAAGGCGCAAATAAGTGAAATGTATACAAACACGTGATACAAAAATTGATTATTTAGTTGTTCGGTGCCAACCGAGTTCAATCATGAAAATCTCACTTGTGTTGATAAAATGTACATGGTACAGATATGCGAGATTCATAGTCAGTCACGTGACTAAAAATTGATTATTTGCTTGTCAGAGAGGCCAGCCTAGATAAATGATTGAATTCTTGTTTCTCCCGATATCATATGGGGTACAAATATTATGCCAAACGTAGGAAACCATATATGCTGTCAAAATTGATTCTTATCATTAATCATGGCATTCTTGATTATGTTTATCGCACAATACAAGATTAGATATCATGCGAAATTCAGACATGCAAGAGATGCTAACATTGATTCTTCACTAGTCAAAGGGGCCTGCGAAAAAATAATGATTGAACTTTCCATTCCGCTTTCATGTAGAACACAAACTTATGAAACGTAAGAATGCTGTCACTTAAAATGATTTTTTATCATTAATCATGCTTTTTTAGATTATTTATATTGCATAATACAAGATCAAATATCATGCGAAATTCAGACCAGCAAGAGATGCCAACATCAATTTTTTGCTTGTCAAAGGGGCCTTGCTTTCATGTACAAAGCACAAACTTATGAAACATATAGTAAAACATATGCCATAAAAAAATGATTCTTATCATTAATCATGCTTTTCACAATAGTAATAATAATAATAAATCAAATTTTTATAGCGCATTATAATGCACAATGCATTCCCTATGCGCTTTACATAGTAACACATTTACACAATACAAACATAAATAAAATCAATATAAAGGCAATCATACAAATAGAAATGAGTTTAATATCATGGAAAATCAGACACCGAAATGAAGCTTAAATTGATTCTTCACTTGTCAAAGAGGCCTGTCTCTAAAGATTATTGAACTCCTTGCTCTCATAAAGAGTAGAAATATGTGAAACATAGGAAGCCAAATGATGTCAACATTGATTCCTAACATTAATCATGCTTTTCTTGTTTTTCTTTATCACACAATACATTGATTAAATATGTGAAATTCAGACAACCAAGTTAACCCATTGCCTACGGGAACATGTTGATTCCTGTATGAACTATATGGGAATTGCAAACTCTAGTACTAGTAGGGAACAGGTTACCCCATTGCCTTTGGGAACCTGTCGGTTCCTGTATGAACTTTATGTGCATTGCAGAATCATGTCGGGAACAGGTAAACCCATTGCCTATGGGAACCTAGTGGGCCCTGTATGAACTCTATGGGGATTGCAACATCTAGTAGGGAACAGGTAAACCCATTGCCTATGGGAACCTGGTGGGCCCTGTATGAACTCTATGGGGATTGCAACATCTAGTAGGGAACAGGTAAACCCATTGCCTATGGGAACCTAGTGGGCACTGTATGAACTCTATGGGGATTGCAACATCTAGTAGGGAACAGGTAAACCCATTGCCTTTGGGAACCTGGTGGGCCCTGTATGAACTCGGGGATTGCAAAATCTAGTAGGGAACAGGTTAACCCATTGCCTATGGGAACCTGGTGGGTACTGTATTAACTCTATGGGGATTGCACAATCTAGTAGGGAACAGGTTAACCCATTGCCTACAGGAACCTGGTGGGTCCTGTATTAAAAAACTAAATCTGTTAAGGACCAATTGATTTTGCTTTAACATGTATTCTCCATACACCCTAGTCCGAGTATTGTCGGGACCAGTCCTGAATGAGTCAATGTGGTTGTAGAATCTAGTAGGGAGCAGGTTAAAGCCATGCTAGGAATTGATTCTTTCCTTGTGAGAGACTGAGAGGCCTACTTGGATAAATGATTGAATTATTACCTCCCTTCATCACACGTTTGGCCAAGTTTAGAAAGTTAGCCCAACTAGCAGGGAACAGGTTAACCCATTGCCTTCGGGAACATGGTGGGCCCTGTATGAACTCCACGGGGACTGCACAATCTAGTAGTGAACAGGTTACGATGTAAAGCAACAACAGAATTGAATCTCATCTTCAATCATGCTAATTTTGCCTCGCTCTATCACTCATCGAAGGCAAATATGTGTAATTTTGACGGTCATGTGATGCAAAAATCAATTTTTCATTTGTCGGCAACCACATGCAGCGACCAATCATGTAAATTTTGCTTCCATCAATAACACGTACGCCAGAAATCTCGGAAAATTAGATAACTGCATTCTCCATAAACCACAGTCTAGGGTATTTCCAAAACTGGTTCTGAATTGATTTAGTGTACTCCAGATATTAGTGAGATTTAGATAACTGCGTGAGACAAAATATAGTTATTTTAACCCTTTCAAAATGATATGATTTTTTTTAAACATAACCCACAGTCTGGGTTTTTTCAAAACCAGTTCATATGAGAGAAAACAAATATTTGTTGTATACCTCGGGACATCCATGATACCAATTTTGCATTCTCTAATCACACTTACGTCTGGATTTTGTGAAATCAAGACAAAGATGTGAAACAAAGAGTTTGTTTGTCTGGTTTTGTGATGCATTTCATCCAAGATCAATCATGAAAAGTTATTATTGCATTGATGCGCTCTGCAACTATGAGAAAATTAAGACAAACATATATGACACGACAACAAATATATATTTGATGCATACCATTGGGAGATAAATGATACCAATTTTGCATTCTCTATCCACATCAACGTCAGGATTTTTGTGAAATTAAGACAACTATGTGAAACAAGAATTTGTTTGTGTCACAGGTTTGTGATGCATATCATCCAAGATCAATCATGAAAAGTTATTTTCTTATTGATGGTCTGCAAATTTGAGAAAATTAGGACAATCATATGAAAGGACAACAAATATATTTGATTGATAGCATTGGGAGATAAATGATACCAATTTTGCATTCTCTAATCACACTAACATCAGGATTTTGTGAAATTAAGACAACTATGTGAAACAAGAATTTGTTTGTGTGGGTTTGCGATGCATATCATCCAAGATCAATCATGAAAAGTTATTATTTGATTGATGCGCTCTGCAACTATGAGAGAATTAGGACAATCATATGAAAGGACGAAAAATATATTTGATTGATAGCATTGGGAGATAAATGATACCAATTTTGCTTGCTCTAATCAAACGTACGTCTGGATTTTTCTGAAATTAAGACAACTACGTGAGAAAGAAAAATTGTCTCGTTTGTATGATGTATGCAATCCAAGATCAATTGTGAAATTACTCCTGTATTGATGACATGCTCTGTGAAAATATTAGAAAATTAGGACAATGATATGAATGAAAAGATTTGTGTGATACCTCGCGAGATAAATGATACCAATTGTGCGTCCTCTAATCAAACGTACGTCAGGATTTTTGTGAAATTTAGACAACTACGTGAGAAAGAAATTTGTCTTGTTTGTATGATGTATGCCATCCAAGATCAATTGTGAAATTGCTCCTGTATTGATGACATGCTCTGCGTTAATATGTGAAAATTGAGACAATCACAAAATTGAAGAAAAATGTTCAGATAAAGGGAGAACAATGATACCAATATGGCTTCCTCTGATCATACTAAGGTCAGGTTTGTGTGAAATTTAGACAACTACGTGAGAAAGAAATTTGTCTTGTTTGTATGATGTATGCCATCCAAGATCAAATGTGAAAATTGCTCCTGTATTGATGACATACTCTGCATTAATATGTGAAAATTGAGACAATCACACATTAGAAGGAAAATGTTCAGACACTTAGGGAGACAAATGATACCAATTGTGCTTCTTCTTACTTCAAGGTCTACATTGTATGTCAGAAATGTATGAAATTCTGAACTTCATATATGTTCCATGTGATTGATACAAGCCATCTTAGATCAATTACACATTTGTGATTTATTTTTACCACTCACTGAGCAATTTCATGGAAAAGATAGATAGCTACGTGATTCAATAATTTCTTCCTAACGTGGCCAATTATCTCCTGAGATCACTCACACTTATATGTGACCCGCTATAGCAAAACCCGGCACTTATCGGTAATTCACGTTTTAAAGAAATTGGCATTTAAAGTTCACACAATGTGTGTAAAAGACATATGATGGTATGTTTGAAACAATCATATCTTCACCAATTATTGACCAATTTGTTAGAACAAAGCATGAAATGAAAGCTTGTGATAAGGCCTTTCTAAGGGTATGGAAATCTACATTTTAGTTTTACCAACAAGTGCCGGGTTTTGCTATAACCGGTCACATGTCACCTGTTGCTTTCAGGAACATGGTGGGTTATGTTTAAAGTCTTTGATGATTTCAGAATCTTTGAGGGTTTCAGAATTTCAAAGGGAACGGGTTAACCCCTTGCTTACAGGAACCTGGTGGACTATGTACAAAGTCTATATTGTTTGGATTTAAGAATGTCATAGGGAACAGGTTAACCCCTTGCTTACCAGAACCTGGTGGACTATGTACAAAGTCTATGCGGATTTCAGAATCTCAAAGGGAATGGGTTAACCCCTTGCTTACTGGAACCTGGTGGACTTTGTACAAAGTCTATGCGGATTTCAGAATCTCAAAGGGAATGGGTTAACCCCTTGCTTACTGGAACCTGGTGGACTTTGTACAAAGTCTATGGGGATTTCAGAATCTCAAAGGGGATGGGTTAACCCCTTGCTTATCATAACCTGGTGGACTATGCACAAAGTCTATGGGGATTTCAGAATCTCAAAGGGAACGAGTTAACCCCTTGCTTACTAGAACCTGGTGGACTTTGTACAAAGTCTATGGGGATTTCAGAATCTCAAAGGGAACGAGTTAACCCCTTGCTTACTAGAACCTGGTGGACTTTGTACAAAGTCTATGGGGATTTCAGAATCTCAAAGGGGATGGGTTAATATAGGTTTATCACAAAAGGTGTGAAATTTAGACAGCTAAGTGATCTGAAATGTCAGTCTGTTTATTAGGGGATCTTAGTAACACTGTCTGAGAACTCATTTTGGAGGAGAAATATTAGTCATAAAATGAATGTATGCCTAAATGGTTGGGTAATACAATAGTTTCAATGGCAATCTATGATTTTCTTTATTCTCATTTGCACTAAGGTTTCCATAGGCAATGGGTTAAACAGAATATCTAGCTTTTATTGCTTATTGTGGAATTGTTTTAGAAAAAACATACACATTACAAAATCAGTTATCTATATATTTCTGCCAATATCAATATCACAATTATTGCTTCCTACGACGACCAACAAAAATAAATAATATTTAATGGTAACAATTATCAGTTATGAAAATATCTATGATTTTCTTTATTTGCCCTCAGGTTTCCAAGGGGTTAAAATGATCTCCAGTTTGTATTGCTTGTTATGAAAAACTTTGACAAATTTTGAAATTTATAATTTAGAGGCAAACAAATCTATAAATTTCTGCTGATATTAATATCTCAATTCTTGCTTCCAGCGATAACCAACAAAAATAAGTAGATTTATATGTAAACACCTTTCAGCATTGTATAATTGGTATCTCCACACTCTCCATAATTGAAGGCAATTAGGGGTGGAATAACGCACCGTAATTGGTCCCTAACTGGCATAACCCAAGGTGATGAAACGCCTTTTACCAATAAACAAGTCATTTTATTTCTTGGATGATGAAATTCAATTCAATAAAATATATCATAATTAGAATACATTTTATAATGAAAATCAGGATTTGGTTCTTCAGCACAATTACAGGAAAACAATATAACCTAATTAGTCAATGCCTGAATAAGAATTGCAATGGTGCCCTGAAAAGATGAGAAAAACATTACATTTGGACAAAACCATTGATGAGGGTACACCCATTGCCATATTGAGATCAACAAGTCGTTCCATTTTTTTAATGATGAAATTAAATTAGATAAAATCTAATTCGATCTTCTAACTACCATCATCAGGCTTCTTTATTTTTGTTCAGCACCATGATGGAAGAAAAGAATATAACCTAATTAGTAGAAGCCTGAATAAATATCCTAATGATGCCCTGAAATGCATCAACACGTCAACAGTACCCAGAGGACTGTACTGAAATTGGAAGAAGAAGAAGACATGATTAGAAAAGCCTGTTTTGACCATGGATGAGGGTGAACCTAATTACCATTAGACCTAATGCGAACAGAAGGCAATAAGCGTTAATTTTGAAACTCGAACTGTGTTAACCCATTCACTACAGGTGTCAATGCTTTATAAATGAGAAGGGGGGGGGGGGGAACAGATACACTAAAAAGGAGACAGATATTCAAATCGTCGTCTCAATAAACACTGAATTAATTCCAAATGCAAGAGGTAGAACTACATGAACAATTATGCAATATCTAAAGCCTTATATTAAACACTGAGAATGAGCTTCCATTCCCTCCGGAGTCTGACAAGTACCAAACTTCAAGTAAATCAGTGTCATCGCTTTTAAAATTAGAGGGGGAACAGATAAAAACAAATACAGAAACAAACAACAGGAAGAGAATGATATTCTCATGTTCACCTCAACAAACATAGAACTAATTCCATCCAAACGTAAGAAGTACAGGTACATTACACAGTATGTACATTAAGTCGTATATTAGACTCCTGAAGAGTAGCTTCTATTCTCGTCTAAGTCTGACAAGTACCGCACTTTGATTAAACTGGCATCATTGCTTTCAAAAGGAGAGGGGGAAACAGAAAACAGGGAGGGACAGTTGTTATAATGTTCACCTCAACTCAAATTGAACGAATTCTAACGCAAGTCTTAACTTAAACACTGAAAATAAGCTTCATTTCTTGCCCAATTCTGACAAGTACATGTACCTAACTGTGATTATACATGTGTCAGTGCTTTCAAAATGAGAGGGGGAAACGTTGAGGGACAGAAATGTTCACCTCAATAAACATTGAACTAATTCTGAACCCAGGAAGCACATAGCTCTACAAGAACATGTAAATGTACATTTGACTTTTGTAATTCTTCTACAAAACACTGAAAAGTAGCTTTGATTCTCGCCCAATTCTGACAAGTACCACACTGTGATTAAACCGGTGTCATCGCTTCCAAAATGAGGCGGGGGCCATGATCCGGGGCTAAGCCTTCCTCGGGCAAAAGTAAAAGAGGAAATAACACGTGAGAAAGGAAGGAGCTTTCTACACCATCCAGTCAATGACATTTGGGAGTTGAAGTACACAAGTGGCTATGCATATGAAATGAGTTCCGTGTTCCGTTGTTTGAGAGAGAGAAGGGCGCTACGTCACCTTTTTGTACTTCAGAGATAATCATGTGTTAAGGTTTGGAAGCCATGTATAGAAAACAAATTTTGCTCTCTTTAATTTTGTATGAATATTCCAATAAGTTAACATCATTATCATCTGTTAATTTGGCATCATATATCAAGGTTTGGAAGCCATGTATAGAAAACAAATGTAGATCTCTTTAATTTGTGACAAATCTTTAAAAAAATTGAAAAATATCTATCATCTGACATCTGACATCTGGCATCGCATAGATGAGGCTCTGAGCTACAAGATGGTATGCAGAACTCAATTTACCACAAAATCGACTTAACGCCCTTCTCGCTCTCACCCGACAATGTATGCTCCCGTGTAAGTACCTGTACCATTCTGATCCTGCAATGAAGTACTTGAAAGGGGGACACTCTAGGCTATGCGTTCCCTCCCACTTCCAGAAAGCAACTCACATAAATGTGAAGGGATTTGAAACGCATTTGAATTAGACACCCTGGTACGTATCAAATTTGAAATGCTTTTTACCTCATAATTAAACAAAAGCATTCAAGTGTAACGATTCAAAGCCTTTTCTTTTCCTTATAATGAGAAATGTATTATTTTGGATATTTAAAAAGGGAAACCCAGTAAGAATCTTGAATCATAATTCATACAAAATTCAAATTCTTTGATTTTGAATATTTCGCATGTTTTTTTTAATTACATGCCCATACAAGGAGAGGACAGTGTGTGGAATCTTACAAAATGCTATAAAAACATGTGACCGGGTCCAAAAAACCCAACCAAACAAAACAATCATTATTTTACTGCAGAAAACCATAGCCCCCTACAAGCTAAGGAAACACATAAAGGAAACTAGCAAAGTAATTTGATTTGAGTCTCATATGTAGCGATATTCTATCACAGCGGGCAGTACGCTGGGCCGGTATGGTATCGCTTTCACGCTCGTGTCCATCTTCGATTTCGCTAAGTGTCAGCTCGTTTACGCGGCTGCCACGCGATCAAATTTCCCTGTGTCCACTGTCCAGTGGCGTGGGATCAACTGGGGTCAACCCTAGCAAGATGGAGGAGGGGGAAGATAGGGGGAGGAAGAATTTAAATGAGGGATGCACGGATTCACTTGAGGGCGGTAAGCGTACACTGACAATATAATTGGTGTTATCCATTGTGCCAAGTGTCAGCATGTTTATGCGTCTGCCATGCGATCAAATTTCTGTGGTCTTAGCAGTGGCGTAGCCAGGATCAACCTACATGGAGCATGGGGGGGCATAACAAAGATGAGAATCCCCATGAAGGTGGGGGGTGTAGTCATTAAAGCTCTTTGCTTATACATACACTCCTCTTTGATAAGTATTAGCTCGTTTACACTTCTACTCCTCGATCGAATTTGCCCCAGTCCAGTACTACATGGACGCTAAGGATGATAAGGGGCGGTGCAAAGCTGGGCGGTATTACATTTAAACAGATTAAAGTCTCCAGAGTGTTGTTGCCTGAACAAAACTTGAATTTTTGCATTTGTCTAATTTCATTTCAACCTTGAGATGGAGGATATAGGGCCATCAAGCAAGAAGAATAGCCCTGGGGGCAAGTGCCGAGTCCCTAGCTGCACCACAGTACTACCCTGGTCAGTAACAAGATACCACACTCGCTGGACATTTACATTTACATTACAAGGATGGATCCTCAATTGCTTATTGGTCACTCACCCCTTGTTCACATCTAGCCCCCCCCCCCTCAATTGCTTATTGGTCACTCACCCCTTGTTCACATCTAGGCCCCCCCCCCCCCTCCTCCCCCAATTTAACAACATGTACAGTGGAAAGAAATGCGGTTATTTTGAAAAGGGGTACTTTATATGTGATGTAAGAGATTAAAAATAAGAGGCATGTGAAAGGGAAACTGCCACCCCCCCCCCCCCTTCCCTTGCTGCACCACTGCCCTGGTCAGTAACACGATACTATAGACATTCTCGCTGGACAATAATGGGCCGGTCACACTTGCGGTAGTGGACGTAGTGATCCGTAAGGTAATTTAATGTCGGTCAGACGTGGTGAAAGTACGTTAAACTAGGTTAAGGTACGGCTGAATTTGGGTGATGAGCCACAGAGAGGTACGTTGAGGTACGTTGAAGTGCGTTAAAGTACATTGAAGTGCGCTGAAGTATGATAAACTACGCTAGACTACGCTAATGCGGGTACGGCTCGCTCAAAGATAGGTACGGAGTGGTACGTCAGACTACGTTAGAGTACGGTAGACTACGATAGGCTACGCTAGACTACGTTAGACTACATTAGACTACGCTTGAGTGCGCTAGAGAACGCCAAACTACGGAATGTACGGTATTATTTACCAGCTCTGTACGGAGTATAAAAGCCAGCCCGCAGTGTAGTACGGCCATTGTGCGCATGTTTTTCAACCAACACAGTTATTTAATAGTTATCTGCTTTCATACTCGAATTCATCATTCTTTTTTTATTTTTCATCTCTGTTTTTCATCACTATTCATTTTCATTTGAATTGTTCATCTTTATTTTTTATCCTTGTATTTTATTTTGATTCATTTTCATCTTAATTTTTTTATCTGTGTTTTTCATGAATATTTATGATCATCTTTGTTCACATTTTGTTTCATCTTTATTCATTATCATCTTCATGTTTCATCTCTGTTTCAAAAAATGGTGGACCCTCATGCTGTACAGTATACCCCCTGTGCCGGTCATACTTGCGGTAGTAGACGTAGTTCAACGTAGTGGTGGCTAACGTTATTGATCGTAGTTGAACGAAGTTGAAGGTAGTTGAACGTACTAGCATCCGTATCGTACCGTAGTTGTTTGTGATGCTAACTTGGTATTAACTCGGGGGAGCCGTGATCTTCGATTTAATTTTTGAACATGCTCAAAAGAGCGGTACGTTAAAGGCATCCGTATTAAACTGAAGTTGAACGTAGTCTAATGTAGTCTAACGAAGTCTGGCGTAGTCTAACGTACTTCGTTACGTACTTAAATGTACTGTAGCGTACTCTAACGTACTTTACCGTGCACAAAACCAGCATCGATAGTCTTGATCCAGACATGTTTAATACAAAAAAGTAAGACAAATTTCAAAGACCTGCTATGTTTGAAAAAACATGCGCAATGGCGGTACTACACCACCGGTTGGCTGTTATACTCCGTGCGGAGTTGCTATTTACCGTAGTTTGACGTTCTTTAGCGTAGTCCAGCGTAGTTGCTACCGCAGTCTCTCGATCGTACTCAATCGTAGTCAGACGTACCACTCCGTACCTGTCACGGATGCGTTTAACGTACGGATGCGTTTAACGTACGGATGCGTTTAACGTACCGCTCTTTTGAACATGTCCAAAAATTAAATCGAAGATCACGGCTCTACCGAGTTAATACCAAGTTAGCATCACGGATAACTACGGTACGGTACGGATGACAGTACGTTCAACTACGTTCAACTACCTTCAACTACGTTAGCCTCCACTACGTTCAACTACGTCCATTACCGCAAGTGTGACCGGCCCTTTACATTTACATTGCAAGGGCCAATGCCTAATTGCTTCTTGGTCATTCACCGCTTGTTCAAATCCAGTCCTACATTTTATCCCCATGTACACAGTATACTTGTATACTTGTGTGGCTATTTTGAAAAAATTACCAACTCTTCATGAGAATGATTCAATGAGAGAGGACTGTGGGGGAGCAATTTACTAGGCACCACCCCTCCCCTAGCTCAGCCACTGTCAGGTCAGTAACAGGATACCACACATACTTGCTTGACAATTACATTTACAGTGGACAATGAATAGCCCCTTGGTCACTTACCGCTTGTTCAAATACAGGCCTATACATTCTATCCTCATGTACAGTGGAGAATAAATATTCTTGCTATTTGGAAATGAGAATTAGTCATTTGAGATGTGAATTCAACGTGGGAGGGGAAGGGAGGGGGGCAATTAACTGAGCACCACCCCTCCCCTAGCGGTGCCACCCCTCCCCTAGCGGTGCCATCCCTCCCCTAGCGGTGCCACCCCTCCCCTAGCGGTGCCAACCCTCCCCTAGCGGTGCCACCCCTCCCCTAGCGGTGCCACCCCTCCCCTAGCGGTGCCACCCCTCCCCTAGCGGTGCCACCCCTCCCCTAGCGGTGCCATCCCTCCCCTAGCGGTGCCACCCCTCCCCTAGCGGTGCCACCCCTCCCCTAGCGGTGCCACCCCTCCCCTAGCGGTGCCACCCCTCCCCTAGCGGTGCCACCCCTCCCCTAGCGGTGCCACCCCACCCCTAGCGGTGCCACTCCTCCCCTAGCGGTGCCACCCCTCCCCTAGCGGTGCGACCCCTCCCCTAGCGGTGCGACCCCTCCCCTAGCGGTGCCACTCCTCCCCTAGCGGTGCCACCCCTCCCCTAGCGGTGCCACCCCTCCCCTAGCGGTGCCACCCCTCCCCTAGCAGTGCCACCCCTCCCCTAGCAGTGCCACCCCTCCCCTAGCAGTGCCACCCCTCACCTAGCAGTGCCACCCCTCCCCTAGCAGTGCCACCCCTCCCCTAGCGGTGCCACCCCTCCCCTAGCAGTGCCACCCCTCCCCTAGCAGTGCCACCCCTAACCTAGCGGTGCCACCCCTCCCCTAGCAGTGCCACCCCTCCCCTAGCAGTGCCACCCCTCCCCTAGCAGTGCCAATGCCCTGGTCAGTAATAGGATGCCACACATACATAATCACATTTACATTGCGAGGGTTATGCCTAATTGCTCATTGATCATTCACTGCTTGTTCAGACACGGTCGACCTTGCCTAAGTTAAACTGACATGAGTTAAACTTGAATATTAGCTAAGGTGCAGGTCTATTTTCAATTCCCTTTTCTTGCTATCTTGTTCCCTGCTGCACCACTACTCTGGTCACTCAGTAACAGGATACCAGACAAACTTGCTGGACATTTACATTTATATTGCAAGAATACATCCATAACTACTTGTTGGGAATACATCCATAATTACTTGTTAGGAATACATCCATAATTACTTGTTAGGAATACATCCATAATTGCTCGTTGGTCATTCACTGCTTGTTCAGACATGGTTGTCTGTGCCTAAGTCAAACTGACATGAGTTGAACTTGGATATTAGGCAAGGTGAATGTCTATTTTAATTCAGCCACCCCTTCCCTTGCTGCACCTCTACACTGCCCTGGTCACTCAGTAACCGGATACCAGACTTACTCGCTGCGCAGTTACATTTAAATTGCAAGAATAAATCCATAATTGCTTGTTGGTCACTCAACGCTTGTTCAAACACAGTCGACCTTGCCTAAGTCAAACTGACATGAGTTGAACTTATTATTATTTATCCGACCAAAAAGCATAATACAATGTAAAATACAACACAACTTGAATATAAAGGTGAAGGTCCATTTCAATTCAGCCATCTCCCCCCCCCCCCCCCCCCCCCCTTCCCTTGCTGCACCTCTGCCCTGGTCACTCAGTAACAGTATACCAGACATGCTTGCTGGATAATTACATTTACATTACAAGAATACATCCATAATTGCTCATTGGTCATTCCCCGCTTGTTCAGACATGGCTGATCATGCATTAGTCAAACTGGTATGAGTTGAACTTGAATTTTGGATAAGGTGAGTGTCCATTCCAATTCACTTTCCCTTTTTTCTATCTTTTTTTGTTTATAAACGAAAGTCAATATTTGTCTAGGTAAAAGCATTTTCTCCAATATCAAGGAATTTGTTCATTCATGGGCAATTCATCAACCGTATGCCTACATTTTATCCATATGTGCAGTGAAGAATAACTATTGTGGCTATTTGGACAGAAACAGTAGCAATCATGAGGTGCTAGATTCAAAATAAAAGGGGGGAGAAAGGAGACTACCACCCTCCCCCCCCCCCCCCCTCCCCCTAGTTGTGCCTCTGCCGTGGTCAGATACGGGATGCCACACATGCTGGACAATCAAATTTACATTGGAGGAATTCGTGCAAGCTCAATTGCCCATGGTCATTGACTGCTTGTTCAAATAGACCTACATAGGTAGTAGAGAGCAAATAATGTGGCAATTCAAAGGTGAGAATATGCTTTAATTGTGGTCATTGCAAGGCAATAACCTACACTAGTACATAAACACACTGACACGGTTGCACATGTACACAAAGATGCTTTGATTCCAATAAGTATTCAAGGGATCTAGTTATTGACACTGACACCACCAGCCAACCAGGCATTAACTCTTAACGTGCCAGGGATTTTAATGCTCTATGGCATTTGTGTGTATTGTAACTCGCAAAAATGGGAGCTTAGAACGTAAGGAGTTAAAGAACCACAATGGAAGCAAGTGAGGTGGATGGCAAAGTTACTAGATTCCCTTAAATCAAACTTTCCTCTCTAATTGTTCAATTCTTTGAAGGGAGGAACTGTTTTGCTCCGAACACGTCAGCTTTTGCAGTTAATGCATCATCAGATTCCACCAATTAAACTATCATGTTATCCAGACCACAGGCAACCACACTCAAATTAAGTACAGCTATCAAGCTCACTAAGGATGTAATTTAAAACAAAACTTGAAAAGCATATGAAGACAAAAAACAAAAACAGCCACAAAATAATTCAACTTTTTGTCTCTAGATCTACATGCAACACACTCAATTAAAGTCTTTATCACTGCTATCAAGCTTACTTATTACTATGGATTTCATTTGAGACAGACCTTGCCATTCTCTTACTTACAGCATAAAGACCAAAAACAAACAAATTGCAAAATAATTCACCTTTTTTCTCATGATCTAAGTTAGATGTTAAACTGTTTTCATAGTGGCCTGGTTGGGCAATTCAAAGCAAGACACATTTTTTAATGAATAGCTTGAAACAAAAATGGGGCGACCCTGAACAAAACAAAAATACATAAACAAGGTCTTTATTATTTGGTAGCCTAGTCGGGCAAGCTTAGGAAAGCTAGCAATAACCAGTAGCTTACAGGAACATGGTTGGATATGTACAAAGTCTACAGGGATTTCAGAATCTTGAAGGGAACAGGTTTAATACAATGTTGGTGGTCCTAAGCCTGTGTTTGTAAGTGTAGGGCTGGCGGGCCAGTGCTTACTTTAAACCTGCTTTATTACTTCTCTTATATTTCGACCTGATCTAAGGTAGATATGAGCATGTTCCATTGTGAGACACTAACCCCTTTACTTCCTAAAATACAATTCTCATAGAGTAATACAGGGCTCACCAGGTTCCAGTAGGCAATGGGTTAAGTACTACTTTACTTGTATTTAGCATGTTCTTTTGTGAGACATTCATAAGTCATCATTATTCATATTTTAGCCCAAAATGTCCATGATGTGACCCATGAGAGATCAAACCAGGGTCCGTTGTCAAACTACACTGTCACAATGCACTAGCTGACCTTTAATCACATTATTTCTAGCTATAGCAACATATTGTATTCTCACAGGGTTATACAAGGCTCTACAGGCTCCAGGAAGCAATGGGTTAATACTTCATTTGTTTTGTCTCTAGATGTTAACACGTTCAGATGTCAAGCATTACCAAGATGTTTAGTTTAGCAAAGTCCCATAAGTGTGTGAACAAACTCACTGTCACAGTGTCTCTAGCTGACCTTTAATCACATTATTTCTAGCTATAGCAACATATTGTGTTCTCACAGGGTTATACAAGGCTCTACAGGCTCCAGGAATCAATGGGTTAATACTTCATTTGTTTTGTCTCTAGATGTTAACACGTTCAGATGTCAAGCATTATCAAGATTTTTATTTTACCAAAGTCCCATAAGATGTTCACCGTGTGTGATCAAACTCACTAGCTGACCTTTAATCACATTATTTCTAGCTATCACTACATTTAAACGGATTCCTACTAGATTGTATTCTCATAGAGTAATACAGGGCTCGCCAGGTTCCAGTAGGCAATGGGCTACTACCTCACTTGTATTTAGCATGTTCTTTTGTGAGACATTAGTCATCTTTATTTTTATTTTAGCCCAAAACGTCCATGATGTTCACCATGTGTGATCAAACCAGGGTCCATTATCAAACTAACTGTCACAGTGTCCCTAGCTGACCTTTAATCACATTATTTCTAGCTATCACACCCGAGCCCCAAGTACCTGGGATTGGATCAATACCCACGACTGTGCGATAATGCAATTTGGCCCTCCACTACCTGTAAACCAATGCTTTTCTCACCGATTATGCAAATGATGTGACTTCGCACATCCTGATGCTTGGCAGGTTTGTGTGGAGAAGGTTCATTGGATGCTTGTAGTTTTATGTTGGTTTAAATGTTTTTTGAAGTACAGAAAAACGTTTTTTTTCCCACTGATTATGCAAATAAACATTCTGATTCTTGGCAGGTTTGTGTGGAGAAGGTTCTCTGGATGCTTGTAGTTTTATGTTGGTTGAAAATGTTTTTTTGAAGTACAGAAAAACATTTTTTTTTTTTACACTGATTGTGCAAATAATGTGACTTTGCACATCCTGCTGCTTGGCAGGCAGGATTTCGTGGAGAATATTGACATGGTCCGCTGTTTGCATTTTCATTTTACGAATCACTTTTGAAGTACAGATACACATTTTCTTACTGATTATGCGAATTGTGCAACTTCTGTACATTCGCATGTTTGGCAGGATATTGTAGAGAAGATTTACTTGGATGCTTGTATTTTTAAATGTATCCCGTTCCATTCCAGATTCTGAAATAATCCAGGGGGGTGTTTCACAAAGATCCTAAGTTGATCTTAGCACTAAGATGGTCTTAAATATTATGGAAAGCCACTAGTATCTTTAAACAGTTTTGTAAAAGTTATGTTGAAATGCATAAAATGTTGATTCAAATCATATATCAAAGAGATTCATGATCTTCACATAAAATTCATAACATATCTTTGATAATTAGAAAATATATATGATTTGAATCAACATTTTATGCATTTCAACATAACTTTTACAAAACTGTTTCAAGACACTAATGGCTTTCCATAATATTTAAGACCATCTTAGTGCTAAGATCAACTTAGGATCTCTGTGAAACACCCCTCTGGACTTGTTACATAGCCCACCAGGGCCCCATTGCAGAAAGAGATACAATCGATTGTAAGTTACGATTAATTGTAAGTCAGGTCATGTGTTCTACATGCGCAAATCTGATTGGTTGAAACGCGCAAATGTTCTGACTTACTATCAATTGTAACTTACTATCGATTGTATCTCTTTCTGCAACGGGGCCCTTGTCCCCGTTGCCATGAAAAATAAATGGTTGGATTGGCGTAACCCGCCCGCCCCTAAAAATACCGGCGCTAATGCACGCCGACCCTAGAGGTTTTTTCTGATTTTTTAAAAAAAATTTTTAATCTAAAATAAATAAATAAATAAATACAAAATTGCAATAGAATTTGCAATTGCGATGTGTTTTGTGTGCGTTTTTGTGTATTTGTGCGGGAAAAAAAAAAAGAAAAAAAAAAAGAAAAAAAAATCCCTATCGACCTACCCTAATTTTTGGTTGCCCGTTACGCCAATCAAACAATTTTTTTTTTTTGGCCTTATTCCTTAGAGGAGATTCACTCAATTATTTGTAAGGATAAATGCTCCCCCTCTCTCGCAACTCTCCCTCTCCAACCTGAACCCCTTCCTTACAAGACTTTGCGTTTCACAAAGAGTTAACCCATCAAGGACGAGAGCTGTTTTAAGGCAAAATTGATCATTGTTTTCCTCTACAAATTGGCAACTCCTAATTTGTTTAGACCTTTTAATGACGTAAAAATAGGTGGAAAATATTTAGTAATTACAATTTAAGACAAATATGAAGTGACTTTGCCGCAAAGTTGGCAATTTGAATGCTAAAATCTGTTTTTAAAATATCACAATGTGTTGCCAATTTAAGGATTTTCCTAAATTATAGCGATTTACGCAATAATAAAAATAATTCAAAAATAAATAAATTAGATAAATTTATGCTCTTTCTCCTTGTATACTTTACATAACTATGTATCTTCTGGCTGAAGTGTAGGACTACCAACCCACAAATATCATAGGTTCCCACTGTTAATCATTCATTCTCTCTCTCTCTTTTTATAGATTACATTCTCACATCGAATACCACAATTCCAAGTCTGGAATCCACCATAATAAACAAGATGGGAGGTAATAAAATCTGTGAAATTGAAGGTACACAGCTTTACTGCTAAGCAAATAAGACGGAATTCTTCCGATCCCTAAATTGGCAACACACAAGTGTGTCGGTTTCCGTCACACGAGGACGAGTGGGTGAATACGAGAGGCCCCACCTGTTGCCCAGGGCAACGGTAACATTATGCCGAGCATACTTAGATTTCACCGCCGAGCCGTAAACACATGCATGCACACGTATGTACCCTCAGAGCGAAAGGCCAAATCGGTGAAAGCGTGTTGATGTTCTGTCTACATGTTCAACAATTCCTTCTTCCTTTTTTTAATTTATTTAGAGGGGGCAATTTTGTTTTGTAAATTATTATGGTGGCTTACGCGGGAAGGGGAGGGGGGTCATTTGTGTCGCCCCTGGCCACTTATTCAAGTTTCAGTGATGTAATTACATATTCACTAGCATGTGCACGTATGTGCCCTCAGTGCTTGAAGGCCATACTTGTTGATATAAGTTATATTATGTGGAATGAAATGTTTGTTTTGGGGGGCAATTTTGTTTTGATTATGTGCATGAGTGGAAGGAGGGTTTACTAGCCTTTTCCCTCTGACATCCCTCATTGAAGTTTACCCTATTCACAAATGGTTGAACAAATACTCAAAGGGGTTGCATATGGAGAATGCACATTTTACCACAATCAAATCTTTTTCTTCTTTTTTGTAGTCTTATTTATGCAGGTTAGCCGCTTCAGTGCTCTTCTGCTCTGTTCTGCCAGAGGGACCTGCATCTAATTGTATTATTTATAACTCGGACATTGGACACATCTTGAAGGGGTTAAATCGTTTCATTAGATACATACCCAATATGCAGCTGCATTTCCATAACAAATGTCAAGCTTGAAGGCACATGTAGGTAGCAATACATTGTCAGACTGTACATCTGCCAAGTTAAATTTGTTTCCACACATTTTCTTTTGAATAGACAGTAGGGGCAATGCAGCTAAAGACAACTTTGGGAGATTGTTCATTTGATTGTGTGACCCCGAAACTGTGGAACAGCTTACCATTTTATTTTAGAAAAACTGAATCTGTTGATACATTTAAGTCTACGTTAAAAACACATTTGTTTATGCAGGCCTTTTCAAAAGATTGTTTGTTTATTTGTCCTGGTTTTGTTTGTCTTTGTTCACTTAAAAGGAGCTCTTTATAAGCGCAGTAGAGTATACAAAATAGCAGCTGCACTATACAAATGTTCATATTATCATTATTACTATCATTATTACAACCCTTACTTTTTCCCTTACATTTTCTGAGTTTCCAGCAGATTTTAAGAGGAAAAATGTTGGAAACTGTTTTTTGGATATCTATAATGGATTTTTAAGCATATAGATTACAGGGTGGCCCAAAAAAAACGGAACGGGGCACTTCCCAAATTATAGTAACAAATGTATTGTGTCCATCGGATAGGGTGTCTTTTCAAATGAACAATGATACCAAGAACAGTCAATTTGGTCGTGTAGTTTTTGTTTTAGGGCGCTGTGAGTGATACCATGTCAGGTTCTCTTTTTGGTCAATTTTTACCGAGACAGTGCTCGATAGATCGCACGTACCGCCTTTCATATCGTTCAACGAGGCGCGCCATTGTTAGTGTGCACTCAGCCGTGTGCCGAGAGAATGGGCGTGTTCGTTGAATGGTATTACGGGCAGGGAGTGCAATTTAACTGGCATTGACTAGGTACAAATTGACAAAAATAGGCACCTGACATGGTCTCACTCACAGCGTCCTAAAACAAAAACTACACAACCAAAATTACTGTTCTTGGTATCGTTTTTCATTGGAAAAGACACCCTATCAAATGGACATAAATATGTTGGTACTATATTTTGGGAAGTGCCCCGTTCCGTTTTTTTGGGGCCACCCTGTATAGAGGATTGAAAAAGAATCTTCACAGAATATGTAAGGATCAGTACAGACATAAACAGGAGAATGATTTATTTCTACTGTGGTTAAAAGTTGATTTACATCAAACCACGCAACAAAGAACTAAGAAAGGATATCAAATACGGTACATGAGCAACCATAGGTACATATTACAGCTATATTTAGAACATTTCTTTTACCAAGAAAGGCAACACAAGGAAATCTGGAGGCCTGAAAGATTTTGATTTCACGGATACCGATAATGCAGATGTGGAAGAAGATGATTTTGTTTTATCTAACAGCATAAACAGGTGGAAGATTAATTACTACTATGGTTAAAAGCTGATTCTAAAAAAGAAAACACCTGTTTTTATTATTTAAAAAAGGGAAATTGCATGTTATGTATTGCATTTCAAAAGCAACAAGAGGATAAAACAGTGATATATAAATTACAAAACATGCCTTTATGATGAACTAATTTTCTACGAAAAACGCTTCTACCAAAGAATATTAAGGCCTACAAGATTTGGAATGTATGATACCAGTAATGCAAATTGTGGGAAAAAAATAATCAAGATAATCTTTTGGGTATTCTGAAAGATTCTTAAAGATCAGTATGATTAATTACAACTGTGGTTATTTAATGGCCGCATCCTTTCCAAAGAAGAAACTGAAAACTAATAAGAATGACTTGGGCAATAGCTCTAAATAGATTAGTTTTAAACAAATTTATAATATCAACGTTTGAAGCAAATATTCATTTTCAAGAAGAAAAGAAAAATAAGGAAGACTGATTTTGGCAAAAAGTACTTGCCAAACTTGTTTCTAGAAACAATATGATTGTAATGCAAGCAGTAACATCTTTTATGTAAAAAACAAAAACAGAGAATAAAAAATAAATATCAAAAATAATTTTTTTAAAGACAAACAGAGACATACAGATGGAGGGAAAATGTAAAGGTTGTAAAGAAGAACTACAATTTGTAAGAGAAAGGTAATTATAGAGAAATGGAAAGAGTAATCTTTGTAAGAAAATAATATAGAAAGAAAAGAGGCAGTTAGGCAAAGAAATAGAATGCATTATATTAGAGAAGTTATTAGGCAAAATCTAATAATATCAATGGAATAGAAAGCAAGATAACTAATACGTACACGCTACACAGAAAATGATTGAAACATATTATTACAGGAGTGACTGATACATACATGTAGTATCCCATACCACACAGATACATGCATTTATGTCAAGTTTGTTATTCTTAGAGGGCCCCAGGATAAACAACGTATACTGAGCCTCAGTATTGAGTCGATAGGGATTAAATAATGTATATCCAAACTTCACATCTTATATCACAGCCAAGTGAAGCTGTGTTCATACTATCATGTACATGCATTTATGTCAAGTGTGTTATTCTTTGGGGGCCTGAGAAACTTATACTGAGCCTCGACACAGAATAATTATAACCATGCGTCATACTATATAGCATGATGATGTGTTCATACTATCATGTACATGCGTTTATGTCAAGTATGTTATTCCACAGGAGACCATGAAAAAACAATGTACATTGCTGAGCCCCAATTGAGATCAAATTTAACCATGTTTCACGCCGTCGTACACCATAGCCTGACAATGATGTGTTCACACTATCATGCAAATGCATGTATGTCAAGTATGTTTATTCCCAGGGGGCCATGACTAAACATTGTAGATGGAGCCTCAATAATGAATCAATAAAATCACGCTTCATATCTTATATCATAGCCTGATGAAGATGTGTTCATACTTTCAGGTAATATCTCCAGGGGACTGAACATGAAAAATATAAACTCAATAGAGATTAAATATATCTACGTTTCCTACTATAATGTACATGCATGTATGTCAAGTACTTCATCATTAGAAGGCCTAAGGATAAAGAATGAACACTGAGCCTCAATATAGATTAAGTATAACCACGTTTCACATCTTGATAAGCATGGTGAAGATGTGTTCATACTATCATATACACAAGTGTATGTCAAGTATGTTATTCTAAGGGGCAATGGTTAAACACTGTTTGTTAAACCTCAATATATCTAGAGTAAATGTATATATGTATGCACACTTCACATCTTGTTTAGATTATAAGCTGTGTTCAAACTTCCATTGAAGTGTTTTTTTTCCTGTGTGTGTTCCTTTTTGTATTTATTTTTTTCTACCACTTAATATTTCACATCATTGCATTTATTGTTTTTGTTATCATACATGCACCACACCATTCTTCTGCTAATACTATATTACAGACAAATACAAGGTGACTTTCAATCTTGAAATATTAAGCCAGAAAATGATGAAACACTTTGCATACTTTTGTAATATAAAATAATGTCCTTTTACTGCGCATGACCCTAATTAAACCACCAATGACTGAAGCATGGTTCCCACTCAAACATTTTTAATACAATTTTGAATAAACCATTGAACATTAAATTAACATCAGTTTTCATCAATTAACATCTTTTTCATTACACATCAGATCAATTAAACCCATGCAGAAATTGAACAAAAACACAATTAATTCAACTGTAATCAGTAAAAATCTGCAATGTCGCTATGTCATGAGGCATGAATATAATTAATGAACAGTGTGCACATGTAACATACATGTAATGTCATGAACTACTCTGTAGCATGAATTAAATCAATGAACGGTGTGTACATCATGTAAAAGTCGTCAGGACGTTAAAGGGATAGTTGAGTTTTGGTATAGAGGGCGCTACACATAATAATTTTTTGTGAGATAATGAAAAACTGAGTGTAAAATTTGAAAGAGCATACTATTTTAATGACAGAATAAACTTTATTTGATCAAAATCGGTTCAGAAACGGCTGGAATATCCATAAACGTAACCATTTGTAATAAATGTGGGGCCCCACATTTATTAGATAATTTTGAACCAACCGTAAATTTTTTTTTTTTAATGCTTCCTCTTTTCAAAAATTGTCAAAAGAAGTTTTGTAACAGGTGTTGGTTATCACTCTGGTTAATCACTATTTGAACGAATCATCACATGCACAATATTTTATTTTAAATGGTTAAAAACAATGAGTTTTTAGACTGCGCCCTCTTGAGTTTGAACAGCTCTTTTAGGATGATAACAGGCTTTTTACTTAGTCGTTTGTAATTTTGTATTCCTTTCGAGCATGGTGGAGTTATAACTATTAGTTTGTAATGTAATGGTGCAGGTTTTGGTTACTGACCAAAAACTGTACTCTCTTTACCAGAACTCAACTATCCCTTTAAGTCAATTGGTGAGAGTCATAAGGACGTTAAGTCAATTGGGGCTAGATTGAGTTCTGCACGCCATCTTGCAGATCGGGGCTTCCTCTGTATGAGCTAGGTCAAATTTTCAGATAATTGTTTCTTATATTTTGAAATCTTTTTAGAACTAATTCATATGGTTTCTACCTGACTCCCTAAACTTTCAGCATGATCATCTCTGAAGTATCAAAAGTGACATAGCGCCCTTCTCTTTCTCAACCGACAATATGTATGTATGTGAAAGCATGAGCTCAATCAATGGATGGTGTGTATGTACAGTATAGAGTGGTGAAGTGTGATGTCATAAATGATGTCATAAACATTTTTTTTTGAATTTTCAAATTTGGACTTCATTTTCAGAAAGAGCATAACAAATAATGTCCAAATACCGAAAATCAAAGGAATAGGTTACGTATTGGCTGAGATATGCCCATCCGAATGATTTTTTTGTCAATGGGCACTCAGTGTTATAGTGCACTGGTTCATAAATTTATGAACCAGTGCACTATAACACTGATTGCCCATTGAAGTAGAATTCATTCAGATGGGCATATCTCAGCCAATACGTAACCTATTCCTTTGATTTTCGGTATTTGGACATTATTTGTTATGCTCTTTCTGAAAATGAAGTCCAAGTTTGAAAATTCTAAAAAAGTGTTTTTATGACGTCATGGCTTCTGTACTCTATTATGTATCATGTTTAACTCATCAAGGACAGTGTCCAACATATTTGTGGGTTAGTTAGTAGTCCTACACTTCAGCAAGAAGATACAAAGTTATTTGAAGTATACAAGGAGAAAGCGCATACATTTCTCCATTTTTAGAGCCCTATTTTGTTACTTTTTAATGATTTTTATTATAGCGTGGATCCTTAAAACATCCTTAATTTGGCAACACATTGTGCGTATGTGAACCCCACTGTGCCCTCACAATTGATCCCTCTCTGCAGTATGAATGACTTCCTAAACTAGGTCATATAACTAATGACCCGAACATAGCACATAGCCTGGGGCACACATAGCAGTAGGATGCTGGAAAATGAATTCAAGAACGAATATGAGAATGTTTTCTGAAACATCTCATATTTAATGGATACATTGACAAATTATATTCACAAAATGAGGTAACAGTGACATCTGAGCCATAGCATTTTCTTTAAAACTCTTTGAGAACGTTCCTGGAAAATCTCAAATTTGAAACAAAAAAACTTGCCAAATGAAATTTACAAGATACACTCACTCATGGCATTCACAAAATGAGGTGACATTTAACATTGAACACTAACCCTCAACCTTGAACCTAAACCTAACCCTAACCACATCCCCTTTGGTGCCTTAAACATGATCCCTCATCCCACAACTACTTACGTCCCAATCTTGGTGGACAGTTAATGACCTGAACAAACAACAAAGCCTGGGGATGCTTGCGGTAGGGCGCAGGAAAATTGCTGAACGAATTTGAGAATGTTTTCTTGAAAGTCTCATATTCAAAGAATGTATTAAGAAATGATATTCACAAAATGAGGCGCTGTTGAATTCTGACCTCTAATCAAATTTGAAAAATGTTGTGTAAACAACAACAGCGAAATTACAAATGAAATTTACAAGATACATTCACACAAATTGTGACATTAATCATTGAACCCCATAAACCCTAAACCCTGAACCTAACCCTAACCTCAACCCCTTTTTGTGCCTCAAACATTGATCCCTCTCACTCCGCAATTAATTACTTCCCAAATCTGGGCCAACCAATGGATAAACCAAACATACCCCATAGCCTGGGGCACATAAAGCGGTAGGGTGTGGGAAATAATATTGAACATGAATATGAGAATGTTTGTTTAGAAAATGTAATATTCACAAGATTCTTGTCATTAACAAATTATATTCACAAAATGAGGTGACAGTAAATACTGAGCCATAACATTTTCTCTAACCTTCTTTGAGAATGTTCCTGGAAAACCTCAAAAAACTCAAAATAATCAGATATGAAATTTACAAGATACACTCACAAATCTCATTCACAAAATGAGGTGACATTTAATATTGAACCATAACCCTAACAGCTAACTGTAACCCTGAACATTACCCTTATCCCAACATACCACAAAGCCTGAGGCACCTAGCAGTTGAACTTTGAGAACTTTGGGAAGAAAGAAAAACAAATGTTGTTAAGTTCACAAAATTATAGAAACAAACTTTGAGAATGTTCTGGAAAGAAATCCAATACATTGACAAGATACCATGGACCTAACATTGCTATGTGAACATAAAGCCAAAGCTTTTGAGAAAGGTATAAGTTCACAAACTTATATTAAAGACAATGACATTTTAGAAATAAACTTCAAGAATGTTCTGGAAAGATATCCAATACATTGACAAGATACCTGGGACCTAACCTCGCCAAGAGCAATAAGCATTCAGTAGAAGCTCTATATAGAGGAAATGAGAAACAGAACCTGAGAACATTTGGGGAAGAATTGTCAAAGGACACATTCACAACATTATATGACACGAGAGAAACTGACAATTTAACAAAATGTTGCAAATGTTAGGGGAATTTGATATCATGAGAGTCAAAATAGGGCCTAAATTTTCGATCCTAGCAGAATCATTTTCTTCAGAGGCTATAACTGACAAGGGAACAAAAATACATAACACTATATACTAAATATAATACAAACACATTTGATATCATACATGGTCATGAATTCAGACAAGAAATGTGGAAGAGAAACTACTTCAGAGAATGTTGAGAAAAAATGACAAAATACATTTCAAAACAAAAAGAAAGGATTTATTTCAGAACCGGAGGATGAGTTTCAATGGACAAGAACAGCAGAGAGATTTATTTAGCATATCACAAGCGTGGATGTGGTGTGGCAACATTGGTAGAGCGCGCGCTTTCCAATCGTGAGATCCCGGGTTCGAACCCAGCCCACCACGTTTGTCCTTCGGCAAGACAATTTATCCACTATTGCTGCTCTCAACCCAGGTGTATAAATGGGTACCCGGAAGGATGGGAAAGTGTTTCCTTAGCACTGTGCGCGCCTAATAGGTGACTTGCTGGAATACTCCCCAGGGAGTGGAAAATGTGCAGGATTGATTGCAGTGTGTATCCGTTGACCGGGGTAAAAATATTGTAAGCGCTGTGATATAGTTTACTATGAATAGCGTAGCTAAATGCCTAATATTATTATTATTATTATTAGGTTCAATTGAGTTGATTGGCTATTTGAAAACAACTTTTGTGAATTATTGGATCTTTCTGAGGATTCAACTCAGTACGGGCTGGTCTTGAACAAATTTAGGCTGCACATGTCACACACGTGACCACCCCAAAATGTCACACACGTGACCCAGACATCCCCACATAATAACGTGCATTAAAAAACAACAGTTTGAGATAATTTTAATCTTTCACCATTTTCTTACTTACAGATATATATAAGTTGTCTGATACTAATATGAACATTTTAGCTTTTCATATTTTACAGGATTTCCAAATTGAAATTGAGTTAAATTTTTTTTCTTCAAAGTGCTCCCGTGCAAAGTCACACACGTGACCGATGCCATTTGACCTCTGTCCTTGGGCAACGTAATCCTAATAAAATCTTTTGTGTTACACATGAAAGACTTCAACATGTGCAAGTCATATATGAAGTTAACATCACCATACCTCCTATACTTACTAAAATATAAGCATCCTATTGCAGAATTTTTCATATTTTGGGTCACACACGTGACCAAGAATGGCCCCAGAGAACAATTGGGGAAGAATCGTCAAAGGACACATTCACAACATTATATGACACGAGAGAAAGTGACAATTTAACAAAATGTTGCAAATGTTAGGGGAATTTGATATCATACATGGTCATGAATTCAGACAAGAAATGTGAAAGAGAAACTACTTCAGAGAATGTTGAGAAAAAATGACAAAATACATTTCAAAACAAAAAGAAGGATTTATTTCAGAACCGGAGGATGAGTTTCAATGGAAAAGAACAACAGAGATATTTATTTAGCTTTATATCACAAGCTAGGTTCAATTGAGTTGAATGGCTATTTGAAAACAACCATTGTGAATAATGAGATTTTTCTGATGATTCAACTCAGTATGGGCTGGTATTGAAAAAAACTAGGCTGCTGTCTATGAATAATGCATGTTATACAAAATTCAAAATGAACTAGTGCAAAAAGATGACAACCTATCTTTTGAAATAAAAGATACCCTAATAACCGGAAAGAAAATGGATGACAAATACGCTTCCTTTGCACATAAAGACAGATGACCAATAAAGTGATTTGTCTACTGAACCATATACCAACATCATTATGTTACAGCCATCAAAACCCTGATAAATGTGTGTCGGTGTACTTCAAACTGTTTCTGTGAGAAAATTATTTTTCTACCATTACAAAGCTAAAACTACTATGATAAACGTGCACCAGGCATGCTTCCATGTTACCCCAAAAGACTTTTCTAGCTTACCTTATGTGTATAGAACATATGAAATTGATCGACCATGGGGTGGATGGTCTCGAGAACCATATATATATATATGTCAAAATCATTATGTTATGACAAGCCAAACTATGATAAACGTGCACCAGGGTACTTCAAAATTTGCGAGTGAAAATGCATTTTCTACCTTAGCACATACGTACACAATTTCTCAGTTGATTGACCAATGGGGTGGTTGGTCTCTGGCCTCGGGGACCGTATATATGTCAACATCATTACGTTATGACAAGCTAAACCATGATACATGCGCAGTCGGCACACTTCAAAGCCATAAACCAAGGTCATATAGATGTTAAATTGAGACATTCTATTTCTACCTTGATGCTGCGCCCATCCGCCCGCTCCCTTTGATCAAATGTGATCTTGAGACATTTTGGGCCGAGCCAGCTACCTCTGATCAAATGCGGTCATGCCGCCATTTTTCTTAGAACAGTCTTAGAATATCAACTGCAATATACTGTTATATACACAGATAGGGTTATTGGGGATGCAGAATCCCACAGCATATATATTCTGTAAAGCCTTTACCCAGGGCTTGACAATAGCACTTGCCCCATTGCCTGGGGCAAGTAGCATTCGTCATCGGGCAAGACAATTTTCATTGATAATTATAGCCATTGCCCAGCGCAAAAAAAAGAAGAAGACATCTGTCAAGTAAATTGTTATAGGCCTTTAAACCAGGGCTGACCACTAGCACTTGCATGAACAAATTTACTTGGGACAAATACATTTTCATAGATGGTCTAATTTGGGGGTTGCCAGTTCAGGCAAATAACATTTCTGTTCAACTACAGGAGAAAACTTGCGTGTAAATCCAATCTAAATACAGGTGAGAAATTTGCCCAGTAGACCAAGCTACCTAGCGTAATTAAATCGTCTTTTGTTTCAAGCTGTTTTTCCAGACAAGTACATTTTTGTTTGTGCGAATAAATTTTAAAAATATATTAGAAAATATATTATAGCAAAACTGGAAACAAATCATATATTAAAGAACAGATCGTTTAGTGCAGCATTACATGAAGCTTTGCATACAAAAGCTAACCTTACCTTGTTGATTTTATGAAGAAAAAAATTCTAATTTCAAGTCCAATGGACATACAACCAAATCACCTTCAAACTTACAGTTTTGCGATTGTCCTCTGACAATGCTTCACAGTACCTTTAATACAAATTTTCAAATTGCAGATGACATCACAGTTTGGTTTGGTTTGGTTTGGCGGGGTGGAGTGATATATCAAAGTGGATGGTTTGATCAATCTCAAGCGCGGGATACGTCGCTTTGAGTAATTCCCCAATCATCATAAAAAACAAACCACATAATATTGAAGCATATCTGGGCACAGGTACAGGTATTACCCAGGGTCATGACTTTTTCAATGTAAATGTCAGCCATTCCTTATTTTTAACCCATTCGAGACGATTTTATTGCAGTATAACATGCATTCTCCATTGACCCCCGCGTCACTTTGAGTAATACCCTAATCATCATAAAAAAGCAAATCGCATGTATTGGCACAGGTAAATGTATAACACGGGGTCATGATTTTTTTCAATATAAATGTTGAGTATTTCACATGCATTTGAACCCATTTGAGACAATTTGAATTATATTCTGCATAGACCTCAGCATGAGTATTTTCAGGACCAGTTCTGAATGGGTTAACCGGCTGGGGCTAGCATTGGTGGAGAATGATTGAAATAGATGAAAAAGCAACAAAATTGTACACAAGAGAGTGCCTTATCAAATAAATTATAGTCTTGACTTTTCATATCACCACAAACATTTTTAAAAAGTATATTAATGCAGGTAAAGTTATTAGCTGGGGTCATGACTTGTTTATGTAAATGTCGACAATTGCAAAGTCTAACCCATTCAAAATGATTTTATTACAGTAAAACATTCATTCTCCATAGATCCAAGCATGGGTATTGTCAGGACCAGTTCTAAAGAGGTTAACCAGCATTTGCAATACAACAATCATATCATCTTCAATGGCTTGAAATAAATGAAAAGGCAAGTTCAGAATATTTACAAGAAAGTGCTTTTTACAAAAAATGCTTGTCTTAACTTATCCGACTGCCCCAATAAACAAATAAAGTGCTTTTTTAAATATGAAATTCTCAAACTTTTCTCATGACCAAGCAAATACGGTATACCGATGTCAATTAAGGTATTAGTCTGAGGTCATGACTTTTTCAAAGTAAATGGAAGAGGAAAATGTGTACCTTGTATTAAGGAATGATTGCAGTGTGTATCTGTTGACCAAGTTAATAATAATAATGTAAAGCGCTTAGATACTCACATGAAAAGTGCATTATTAAATAATAAGTCAAGACAAGCCGATTGCTCAGATCTTGCAGATCCTTTGTCAAGGCAATAACTGACAAGTAATACACCCAACTTTCTTTAGAAAAGTTGATTTAATTATCCTTGGGTTAGTGCCTGGTTTATATAGCTTCTGAATAATCGAGCAATGAAAAGGGTTTCATGGGAACTTCCCCCTTTCACTGGCTCAATGGGTTAAGCACCGGTCTAGCAATCCGGAGGTCTCGGTTTCGATTCCTGGCAAAGCCTATTTTCTTTGCTCATTTTCAATCAAATAATATACCTAAATGTGAAACTACATACATGAAACAAGCAGAGTGAATTATTTCTTATAAGTATGTATATATATATATTAATTATCTTTTTTTAATTTATACAAATTCAATTTATGTATATAGTGTAAAAAGGTTAGATCAGCTGAAAGGTATTTTGTTGGGTAATTCACTATTTTCGGGACTAACCTCGATTAGCACTGTGCTATTTTGTTAGCCCCTTTTGTCAATTCGTTTTACTGTATTGTTAATACAAGATGTTTCATTAATCTGTACTATGGACTATTGTGAATTGTAAATATTGAACTGATTATTATTGACAATAAAAATCAATTTCATTTCATTTCATCACTTACCGACAAAACAGGTAGATGTAGGTAGCAGTACTAGATCATTGCATGTCTGATCCAATCCAAGGGCCTATTGAAAGGAAAAATAAAAAGAAACATATTGTGTTAAAAAGCAGGCATCAAATATGGAATGTTTCAATACAAATGTAATATTTGTTACTTTTATATTCTACAAATTTACTGATGTATTTAGGAATTTCAATAAACAAACATTAAATCGGGTTTCTACAAGACTTCCAAAGTATAAACAAGATTATCTCCAAAGTATAAAAAGTGATTTAGCACTCTACTCTTCTCAAATGATGATATATTCTTGTTTCCAAGGTAGTAAACATGTTTATAAACAAAATGTAACGGTGGATCCAGGTTTAAACAGATGAAATGTCCCATTTTACCGTCACGCTTGCACTTAGAGACTAATGAGATGAATGTGCTTAGTAGCACATCGCAAAAACAAACAGCCATCTAAAATAAATCTTTTCTATCGCACACTCTCAAATGAAATAAAAGTAAACCACATCCAGTATTTAAGTTACATACTGCAACATAAAAGAGTTTTATTACTCCAGAATAAATCCCGTTAACACTCTCATTAAGGTAAACCACATCCAGTATTTAAGTTATGTTCTGTGAAGAGAAAAGGTATCATTACTTGAGAATAAATCTTGTTGACAGGCCAAATCTCACAGAAGACTAAAGCTGCGATCTAATGATCTAGTTCTTGTACAAGTATAATAAATCAACCCACACGTACATCATTATCATCATTAAAGTCCATGGACATATCATGAGGAAGCTTTACAATTCATCAAGTCCATCCTCTACATGAACAAGATACTTAAAGGGAACCAATTATACCCACAAGTAATTTTCTAATAAATGAAAGATAAGTCAATTCCATCAACAAGTTCATAATATATAGTTTCCAGAAAAGTTTGATCATAATTTGTAAACTAAACATCATAGTAAATTATCTGTTTGAGGTTGTACAGAAGAGGACTCTCTATTGTCTCCAAATGTACGCGTATATAATTGATGTGCATCCAAGCGTTTGGCACTTGCTAATATCACTTTGCATTTTCACTCTTTTCTCTGCTATATAACATTCATTTAACATGAAATTTTCCACACAATACTTAGTGGAGATATAATATCACAAAAATACACATTGTATCAAACATTCATCACTTTTGGCACATTTCAACTAAGTTACTAAATTCCTTTAACACTCAAGAGCCAAGTAAGGTAACCCTAGGCAACAAATCTAGACATTAATTTGGCTCATTATTCGTGTTGTTTGAAAAACTTATGCCAACACAATAGACATTAATTGTGGGATTATTTAGAAATGCCATATAATGAGCACGTATTGTGGGATTATTTGAAATACTAGATGCCACTTTATTTTTGTATTTTAAAAAGGTTTCAGCAACTTGTACATATTCTGGTGTGATTTGCCCTGACTACAAGCACATGGAAATGTGGACTTTGTGTTGTGGATTGATTGCAGCATGTATCCGATGACAGGGGTAATAATAGTGATGTGCCGCAAGTGTTGAAAGACCAAACATGCGCTATATATAGCCACCATTATTATCATTTGAACCCAAAAGTATACTGACAATATCTCAACAGTGACCCTAGATAAGATGGATACCAAATTTAAAGATTGTCATGCGTTGGGATACTACACCGTGGGTCGCCATTTTGAACTAGGCTAGTGTGTGCGCACTGCATACCATTGAGCCAGTGTGCATTCCACACTGTGTGCAAGGCATTGGCAAGATGGCACCGTGTGCCTTCTTTAAAGGCCTGGTCACACAGGACACGACTAGACCCACGAATGCAGTACGCATTGGTACAAATCTATGGCAAGCCGTTTTAACATTTATTCCTTTTTCTTGATATCAAGAATTGAATTATTGATATCAAGAATGCAAATTGATATCAAGAATTTGATTTCTTGATATCAAGAATTGAATTCTTGATATCAAGAAATAGGAATAAATGTTAACCAGAACGTCAATGACGTAGCGCTCATCCGGCATCTCGCAACATCAAATATCGCAAATTTCATGTGGTACACTTTTCAACTGGTCAAAAAATAAAAATGTGATGCCCTGGAAGGGACATAAAAATTAATTTAAAAAAAATAGAGTGAAAAAAATATAAATTTGACGCCCCAGAAGGGACATGGGGAAAACAAAAAAAAAATAAATAAAAAAATTAAAATAAAAAAATTTAAAAAATAATAAATAAAAAATAAAAAATAATAATAATTAAAAAAAAAAAAATAAATAAATAAATAATAAAAATAAATAAATAAATAAATAAATAAATAAATAAATAAAAAAATACCATAGTTAATTCATGGAGAAAAATTTCAAAATTCTGTGTACAAGTTTAGTGTACCAAAGTTAGCTCTACCAGATAAAGCAAACCAAATCAAAATCGGTCGAGAAATGAAGGAGAAGAAGCATTTTTTGTGATTTTTGGAATAAATTTGCATAAATTACCATAATTAATTAATGGAGAAAAATTTCAAAATTCTGTGTAGAAGTTTAGTGTATCAAAGCTAGCTCTACCAGATAAAGCAAACCAAATCAAAATCGGTCGAGAAATGAAGGAGAAGAAGCATTTTTTGTGATTTTTGGAATAAATTTGCATAAATTACCATAATTAATTAATGGAGAAAAATTTCAAAATTCTGTGTAGAAGTTTAGTGTACCAAAGTTAGCTCTACCAGATAAAGCAAACCAAATCAAAATCGGTCGAGAAATGAAGGAGAAGAAGCATTTTTTGTGATTTTTGGAATAAATTTGCATAAATTACCATAATTAATTAATGGAGAAAAATTTCAAAATTCTGTGTAGAAGTTTAGTGTACCAAAGCTAGCTCTACCAGATAAAGCAAACCAAATCAAAATCGGTCGAGAAATGAAGGAGAAGAAGCATTTTTTGTGATTTTTGGAATAAATTTGCATAAATTACCATAATTAATTAATGGAGAAAAATTTCAAAATTCTGTGTAGAAGTTTAGTGTACCAAAGCTAGCTCTACCAGATAAAGCAAACCAAATCAAAATCGGTCGAGAAATGAAGGAGAAGAAGCATTTTTTGTGATTTTTAGAATAAATTTGCATAAATTACCATAATTAATTAATAGAGAAAAATTTCAAAATTCTGTGTAGAAGTTTAGTGTACCAAAGTTAGCTCTACCAGATAAAGCAAACCAAATCAAAATCGGTCAAGAAATGAAGGAGAAGAAGCATTTTTTGTGATTTCGAATAAATTTGCATAAATTAGCATATATAATGAATTTCACGATTCTGTGTAGAAGTTTTAAATCCCCCTCCTAGCCCTATCTTATGAAACAATCAGAATCAAAATCGGTTGAAAAATAACGAAGAAGAAGCATTTTGAAAACTGTGGACGGACGAACGGACGGACGGACGGAAGGACGGAAGGACGGAAGGACGGAAGGACGGAAGGACGGACGGACGACGGACGCCACGGCATGGCATAAGCTCATCGGGCCCTTCGGGCCGGATGAGCTAGAAACGGCTTGCCATAGATTTGTACCAATGCGTACTGCAATCGTGGGTCTAGTCGTGTCCTGTGTGACCAGGCCTTAAGAAGCTGAACCAACTTTAACTGTAACAAGGAGGTGATTAACTCACACGGCTAATGTTGAGGGCAAAAACTTTGTGCAACACATTGGCCCCGTTGCAGAAAGAGATACAATCAAGTGTAAGTTGCAATTAATCGTAAGTCAGATCACGTGTTCTAGATGCGCAAATCTGATTGGTTGAAACGCGCAAATTTTCTGACTTACGATCAATCATAACTTACAATCTATTGTATCTCTTTCTGCAACGGGGCCCAGGAGTTACAAATCTCAGGGGGTTAGAGATTAAAGAAACCTTTCTGCTATGTTTATCACATTAAAAGGATCTAGTAACATTATCAAAATCCTCAAAGTTTCCTTGGAACTCTAACTGATCTCTCATACCTTGTTGTTTTTGTATGAACAATAGAAGTATGGAACCGGTTTCTGTTTTTTTAGAATTTCCCTTTCATTTAAAAGATATTTACTACTGAAGTGTTCAGATGTTAAACTATCCACTGGATAGTCTAACCGTGTACATAGTCAGCGCAATGAGTTAGTGAATATCACCGTGCATTTTTGCTCATTACTCTGCCATTTTACATCCATTGAACTTGAAATGTTCACACAATACTCTGTGGACATATTAGATAAAAAATATACATTGTATCAACCATTCATCACTTTTTGCACATGTCAACATAGTTACTAGATCTCTTTAAGAATCCCCTTTTTTTCAAACTAATTATCACATTGTGAAACCCTTTTCTATGATTGTCACTTAAAGAATCCCTTCTTTTCTTTTCCTTTTATGTTTCTTTTTTGTTGTTATAATTATCACTTTGTGAAACCCTTTTCGAAGGCTATGACGTACATGTAAAGAAACCCTTTTTTAAATTTCTATTTTTTGTCCTTTTTTTTAATTCTTACTAATTATCACTTTGTGAAACCCTTTACTAAGGTTATGACGTACATGTACATCAAAAGAAACCCTTTTTTATTTATTTTTTTTTATTTTGAAAAATATTATTCTTTTTACTAATTATCACTTTGTGAAACCCTTTTCTAAGGTTATGACGTACATGTAAAGAATCCCTTTATTCTTGTTTTGTTTCTAATTGTCTCTCTGTGAAACCCCTTTTTTAAAACAATTTCATGAGACCATTTGATATTCATTATAAAATGCCTTCATTTGCACTTTTACAAACCTTTCTTACATAAATCATGATGACCTATTTAGTTGTGTAATTGAGATTTTTTATTTTTGTTTTGGTAGTCTTATTTACCCAGGTTAGTGTCTTCAGTGCTCTATTGCTCTGTTCTCCCAAAGGGACCGGCATCTAATATTATAATTTATAACTCGGCCATTTGATACACTTCCGTACTTTGTTGTGCACTCTCTCCACTCCCTGGGGAGCGTTATACAGCAGGTGCTCCTTGATAGTGCACTCATGTTTGTACACACCCTCATTCATGCCAAGTACCCATATTGCACCTGGGCGGGGAGCAGCAATGTGGATAAAGTGCCTAGCTGAAGGACACTTATGCTGCTG
This sequence comes from Echinarachnius parma, assembly GCA_037951105.1. NCBI lineage: Eukaryota > Metazoa > Echinodermata > Echinoidea > Clypeasteroida > Echinarachniidae > Echinarachnius > Echinarachnius parma. The sequence goes on along the minus strand of JBAMJV010002007.1, from coordinate 62,458 downwards.
TACTGGCGGCATTGGTCTGGGTTTGAACCTGGCTTCTATGCAGTCAATTAAGCGCCTATCCAATAGTGCCTGAACACCTCCACGATACGGGATTAATCCAGGGCCTAACATACCTATCTTTTAGACTATTCTGATGCAGAACATTGTTGCAAAATCATATAATTTAAGTGAGACCATTATTTTCATTTGAAATAGATGACTAATGTACATCTTATAAGGATAAGTTTTTCTTTGATTGATACGAGAACAAATTTAAACCTATTTTTGTTCACATGCGACACATTTCCCTCAAAATATTTTTGAACAAATAAGATGATGGATGCGTACGTATTAAACCCTATCTTAGAATAATCTAAAAATCTATCTTTGACATTGCACCAATAGCGACAAAAAAGAGTTATTCTGTTTGTCAAAACAAGTATTTTACCATACAAATATGTATTTCTTTCTATGCGTAGGGACATTTTAAATAGATTCGCAACCTTAATAACCTTGCCAATGTACAAGAAACCATACAAAATATATTTAATCAACACTACAACAACAGGATATATTCCACAGGGTTATTTTTTGCCACAATGTCGAATTCCACATCTTATTCAGCAAAACGGACTGAAAAGCCTGACAACTATGGCTTCAACAACCAGCAAATACACAGGCTAGGAACTACGAAGAACGTACCATACCCAGCCACATCTTCATCAGTGGTTGGGTCTCACACTTTTCAACCAATTTGTTTTAATAATAATTATTTAGGAACTAAAAGTGTCTCATTAAATGCACAGACAAAATTGATTAAAATAATTAAATTTAATGGAAACTGTATGTATTGAAATGCAATGCTCAAAATCAGTAGAGGCCACTAAAAATAGGCGTACGGCCACCAGAGTTTCACTCATGTTAAACTTTACTTGCCTGACAGCAGCCTAATTTAACATTTTTTTAAATATTTGATATCATTTATCTTTGTTTTTGGCCCACTCAATTCTAAAATCTCTAGATCAATTTGCCTAACTAAATATAAAAGCCTTTTAATATCATCACATATTTTCTGTTTTAGGCCACCAAATACTAAATCTCTATCAATTTACCTGATTTGAAATATAATATAAAAGCTTTTTAAAATGTTCAAGTATTTGTCATTGTTTGGGGGCCACCCAATTCTGAAGTGTCTATTAACTTGCACGACCGTGACACCAGAAAAAAACAAAAACAATTTAAGCATGAGAAGATAGGGTTTTTCAGGTCTCTATTAACTTGCACGACCGTGTAAGCCAGGGGGAATACAACATTTTAAGCATGTAGGGTTTGAAGACAAATCTTAATTTTATCAAAGAACTAAAATCAACCACAAACAAAAAATCTGGAAAGAGAAATGAGACTTTGATGCTAATTGCGTGCCAAGATTAAGCAGGTTATCTCCCCCTTCCCAAAGTTCTGAGCAGGGAGAAAACTTTCTTTGGAAGGTTATCGTAAATCAACAAAAGTTCTGACGTGTCAAAAAACTTTCACAAGATGATTATCTCAATTTGATCCATCAACTTTGTCAAATTGAACTAAAAATAACTTGCAGTGTTCACATTTCTCTTGTGTTTTGTTGTTTAGCTTAATACGGTAACAGACGAATGAAATATGTTTTGATTTGTCAAACTTTTCCCTAATTATGAAGATATTTATGATTGAATGAAATACATTTCGGAATGCTTTCAATGTGCATCATGTGATAAAATATGAGAACAATTTTACTTTTTCACTTATGTAAACAGCATTATTTTTTCTAGGAAACTTTAACACAGTCAGAGGAATCATACAATGATATTGGTTAATGATTGGAACCTACTTGACACTCGTAAAAAGCGTTCCCCGTACATCCCCTTCCCCGAGATATATCTATGACATCTTCCTGGGAGGATTGAAACAAGGTTATCGCAATCTACAAGAAAAGTTCTGGCACGTGGGAACAGTTTGCGAGCGGAAGGGGGAGGGGAAAATTTAGAGTAAGGTCACGGTGAAAGTGGCCCACTTGGCGGAAACGAGGATCGACTGCGCTTCACACGCTGCGCGTTACATCCTGTCCCACATTCGCTAATCCACTAGGGGTGCGACATGCACCCTCAGGGGTGCAACAAGCACCCTCTAGAGCTGTGCAACCTATTTCCCCCTTTCTCCTAAAACATATGATTTCCCTCCTCCGTCCCTTACATGTAGTTTCACTCGCAATATCCTTTCGCTCCACACAAACTATATCGTAAAACATTCGCTAATCCTGAGGGGGTCCAACTTAACCTCTGGCGCTGCACATCCCAATTCTCCACCTCTCCTAAAACGTACAATTCCACCCCTCTCCTAAAACATATAATTTCCCCCCTCTCTTAAAACCTACAATTTCCCCCCTCTGCTAAAATGCATAATGTACCGCCACTCAAACAATTTCCCTTCACTCACGAACTTGCAGTTTCACTCGCAATATCCTCTCGCCGCACGCAAACTAGACCCCACTATCCCCCAAAAAATTCTTGCAACTCAAATTCTTTCTCCCACCTCCACTCTCCTTCGTACCATTTCACTCACAATATACTCTTGCAGCATGCAAACTATACCCCATCTCCTAAAACATATTCTTTGCTGCTGCCTAAACCGATTTCCCCCTAATGCCTCCCTCTCACATGCGATTTCCCCCCCCCCCCCCCAATATACAGTTTCCTCTACACGTAGGAGTTGGAGATTTCCGCTCAAAGGTCTAGAGTTTGTGCGTTGCAGTCTGCGGGTCCTTTAGATAAAGGCTTGTGCGTAGTCCGCGGGTCCTTTAGATAAAGGCATGCGTAGTCTGTGGGTCCTTTAGATGAAGGCTTGTGCATAGTCTGTGGGTCCTTTAGGTAACATCCGTGTGGGGCTGGCCTGGATCGGAGCCAGGCCTGGCGCTAACTGCAGGAAGTTCACCCAAGGGTTTGCAGAGTACAAGGTCAGATGCGTGCAATCGTTTTACTCTTTGAGTGCCAAATTATTAACCCGTTGCTTACGGGAACCAAGAGGGTTGTGTACAAAGTCTATGGAGATTTTATAATCTTGAAGGGAACGGGTTAACCTGCTTTGTACAAAGTCTACAGGGATTTCAGAAACTCATTTCAGGGAACTGGTTAAAGATACATTTAATTCAGATTTGTAAATTAGAGGTGTGGCACCATCCTGCCAACGCCTTGCGCATGGAGCATTATACACTGGCTCAGAGATATATGCAGCGCGCACTAACTAGCCTAGTTCAAATGGCAATCTGCTGTGTTGTACCCCCACCCCTACATACATATAAGTGTGTGTCGCAAGCTAGTTGCAAGCTAGCGGCTAGCTTGCGGCTAGCTAGTGGCAAGGTTAGTAGGTGACCTCTGCTGAAATTAAGCTCGTGGACTATTCCCCACACTAACTGACACGCTCACAATTTAAGCAGAGATCACATACTAAGCTTGCTGCTAGCTAGCTGCAAGCTAGCCGCTAGCTTGTGACACACATAATATAGAGGCACGCTTGATATTCGTTAGCCCCTTCACTATGGGAACCAAATGTAGCATTATTAATTATATTGGAAAAGCAACATCTTTTATGCAAGTGGTTAACTCGTTTTATCCTGCATGTTGAATAAAACGCTTTGTCACTTTTCAAAACAAATACTTCAGAAAGTATGGCATATGGTTACTATTCATATTTTATCAAAATATAATTGACAGGTGTCTATTTATTGGACGTGCTTGTGTTGCACAATTCACAGTTATGTGATTTGTCAATGTTGGAGAAATGCGAGAATTATAATTACTGATAATGCAATGTTTAATTGCTTTAAATCTAGTGTGCATTATGCAACCTCATCACTCCCAGCTAAATTCTAGACATTTCAGTAACCACCTGCTTCAACAAAAATAGAAAAAAATGCTGTACTTTTTTAACGACAATTTTTTAGAGTAGACATTATACAATAATTAATTAATTTGAGCACATTAGATTTGTACTTGCACGCAAGTTAGCGCGAATGCAGAGCACCACCTGGTTCATAGGCACAACACCCAAGGTACACCACACTGGTGGACTGTACCCAAACAGAATAAGTAGAAGAAGAAGAAGAAGAAGAAGAAAATGTAATTATGGGGCTAGTACATTTTTGGAGGAGGGATTATATTACTAGCCCGACTGGGCCAATAGTTTGTATGCAACCCTGGCAGATAGAATGACAGGAATCAGTATAAACAAGGTTACAAAGAAAATCCATGATCGACCTAGGCATTTCTCTCGCGGGAAACCGATGAGTTATGACCCTGTCTAGTAAAGGATAAACGTTGCAGTTGATACAAAGTGACAATCGCAAACAACCCACGTATACACAGAGTACAAGTGCGATTTTAACGACCTGACGGCCAGGTGCTTCCAATTGAGGCCATGTTTGTCCCCTAGTCCTCGTAAAATCACAATTGAAAGTGTCTTTGCAAAAGGGAGCAAATGCCAGTTTTTGAAAGTTCTAAATAAACACTGCCATTGCACAGGAACTATGATGCCCAATAATATCTATCAGATCATTAATATTGACAATCAAACCTGTCTTAGTGACCACCTGACCACTATAGCAGCCAACCTGTCTATAGTGGTCACTAAAAGTGATCGACTGCAGTGGACAACAATGTAATGGAACCTGTCTGTAGAGGTCACCTGTCCACAGTGGCCTCTTCTCTTGCTTCTCATAGGTGGTCACTATACACAGGTTTGACTATATCTATTTTCTAATCACATTTGTAAACATTTATTGAAGAAGGCAGCCAATGCTACTATGAAGATTCTTAAGCAAAGCTGTGATTTTAGGCTGCAAGATAATACCTTTCAAATCATACTCAATTCTTATATCAAGGATATCATCTAAGTTATGATACTTGTAAAAGTGTCACATACTTCTTCCCATTTGCTTTATAATGCAGCTGCATGCTTCAATCGAAAATATCTCAAAGTGGCATGAATGGAGAAAATCCTTTTTGCGTTGAACCTCTTCAATTCTACTCATCGACTAATCCAGTGTTTTTTCCTCTGTAAAACCCTGTTTCCTCCACTCACATCTGCCCTGGCTGACACAAGGGAACAGGGGCAGCAACATAAAAAGGCTGCCAAAGAACGAACGAAAGAAAGGAGAGGGGGGGGGGGGGGAAATGGAGGGGGGAAAAAAGATATATTGGGAGGAAAGAAAAGTCGAACGCTAGTGGAACGCTTGTCTCCGGGATGGATCAATAATTGCTTCTGATGGAACTGGCACATTTTTAGCCATAAATGTAGCTGTGACGATGCAAGAGTAAAATCAGGCAAAATGGACGAGGGGGGGGGGGGGGGGGGTGGTCCAAAGAGGTGGGCAGACTTTTTCCCCAAAAAAGGAAACCAGGATTCTTCTCACAAACTGGGCAGTGTGAGCCAAAAGTATACGGTCAAACCTGTCTTAACGGCCACTGCACTTGTCTATAAATGCTGCCAACCTGCCTTATAGTGGCCACCGAAAATGGTCCCTGCAGAGGAAAACAATGTTATGGAACCTGTCTACAGAGGTCACCTGTCTACAGTGGTCACTTTCCTTGCTTCCCCTTAGATGGTCACTGTACTCAGGTTTGACTGCAGTGTTATGGAAACTTTCTATAGAGGTCCAATGGCTACAGTGGCCATGTTTCATGTTTCCCTGATGTGCTCACTTTACACATGTATGTTTCACTGCATTCACATATTTTTTAAGTCGTAACACAAATTTCTCAAGTCATTTACACATTTCTTAAGTCTTAACCCTTCAGGACGGGGGACGGGGGCTAGAAATATGACACACCCCCTTCCCACAAACCCTTAGCTACGCCGCAAAAAAGTAGTTTAATGCTCAGTCCTTTTGAGGCTTGCTGAGGAGACAACTTGCGTTGACATTTCCGCCGTAAAAGTGGAAAATTGGTTATGGCAGCTCAGGGGATGTCGGCCGTCCAAGAGGCGTGATGTTAATTTAGCGTAGTTCCTATTAGCGATCTACCCAGATAGATAATGTAGGGGGGGGGGGGGGGGAAAGCTAATATGCTTCTCAGTGATATACCCAGATAGCCTAGTGTTGGGGGGAAAAGCTAATATTATCGGTTGAGAAAGAGAAGGGCGCTAGATATAAAATGCTTTTGATAAAAAGGCTAAAATGCTTCTTAGCTAATATGTTCCTTAGCGATATACCCAGATGGATATTGTTGGGGGGGGGGGGGGGGGACTAATATCATTAATTGAGAAAGAAATGGTATGCAGAACTGTGTTCTGGTCTAGTGGTCAGAGCTCCGCTCTTCGCATTAATCGGCCCGGGTTCAAATCTTGGCCGTGTCTATCAGATGGTGATGACTGTAAAGGGCGGTCCAAGACATAAATAATCATAAATGAATGCGTCAGCAAAAACCTAAAAGCAATTAACCTGTTCCCTTCGAGATTCTGAAATCCCCATAGACTTTATATACAACCCACGCGATTCCCATAAGCAAAGGGGGTTAACCAAGCAAACAACCAAATTAACTTAATTTAGCCAAAAATGGACTTTACGCCCTTCTCATTCTCACCCGATTATATGCCTCTACTGTGCAGCTGCGATGAGACAGCTATAAGTGATCACCACTGACAGTTAATGTTCACCAAAACATTACAAGTTTCCGCTAACCACACTTGATGCTTGACACCATTTCATTTGTGATGTTCCGTGATGGATGAATGTTTGTTTGGGGGAAAGACAGATAATGTTTTCGTCTATTTAAAGCCGCCCTACTGTGACATCAATTTGTTTTGAGATGATCCCTGACAGATGATGTTCCGGGGAAAATGCAGACGTGCTTCCACACATCAGGGATCAGTCAAATCACATCAATTTGCAATCCTTTCTGATAGATAATGTTCGGGGAAAGCGCAGACGTGCTCCCACAAAGCAAGGATCAGTACCGTGACATCAATTTACAATCTCTTCTGATAGATAATGGACTGGGAAGACTTAGACACATGTTTCCACTATAAAGGGCTTGGTTATTTATTAGCAATGTTTCGTGACATCAATTTATTTTTAGATGCTCCCTGACAAATAATACTCTTAGAAGAGTAAATATTCTTACTATGACCTCAATTCTTGATCTTCTTTGATAGATAATGTTTGGGGAAGACGCACACATGTTTTCACTATAAAGGACTCGGTTATTTATTTGCAATGTTTCGTAAAAACAATTTATTCTGAGATGCTCCCTGACAAATAATGCTCTCGAAAGAGTAAATGTTCTTACTATGACCTCAATTCTGTATCTTCTTTGATAGATAATGTTCGGGGAAGATACACACATGTTTCCACTATAAAAGGACTCGTTATTTATTTGCAACGTTTTGTGACATCAATTTCTTCTGAGATGCTCCCTGACAAATGATGCTCATGAAAGAGTAAATATTACTATGACCTAAATTTGTAACCCTCTTTGAGAGATAATGTTCAGGTCAAAACACAAACATGTTTCCACCCATAATACAGTGTTTAGTCATTTATCTTCAATGTTCCTTCACATCAGTTATTTGTAGATGATCCCTGATAGATCATTTGCTCTCTCGGATGAAAGGTTAAAGGGACTTGGTAACATTGTCCAAATCCTCAAAATAAATTTTTCATTCTAGCGGTTCCCTCATACCTTGTTGTATTCGTATTAACAATAAAATCATGGGACAGGTTTCGGTTTTTCAAATTTCCCTTTCGTTACAAAGATATGTACGATCGAAGTATTCAGATAAGAAAAACTCCGGGCGAGTTTTTCTTCTGTGTACAAAGTGAGTGCAGTGAGTTATTGAATATCACTTTGCATTTTTGCTCATTACTTGGCCATGCAATGTCCATTTGACTTGAAATTTTCACACAATACCCTGTGGAAATATGAGATAACAATAATATACATTGCATCAACCATTCATCACTTTTTGCACATGTCAACAAAGTTACTAGATCCCTTTAATATACAAACAAAAATGATAAATGCCACTTCAAACATTTTAGTGATACAACTACCTAGAGTAACTTTATGAAAAACAAAAAACAGTCAAACCTGTGTATAGTGACCACCTATTACTTTATTAGGGAAGCGAGAAAAGTGGTCACTGTAGACAGGTGACCTCTGTAGACAGGTTCCATAACATTATTTCCCTCTGCAGTGGTTCACTTTTGGTGGCCACTTTAGGCAGGTTGGCTGCTATAGACAGGTGGCCGCTAAGACTAGCTTGACTGTATTGCTTTTCAAATAAAATATCTTACTCATAGCTTTTCAAGGATTATAATATCTCATATTTTTGTACGATTAAGTTTGTTTTTCAGCTGGTTTAATCAAAATTATATTGAAATGATGATAATGGATTTATCATGTATTGCTGTGGCATATAAACCTTTCACAATATTCTCTTGTAAGCAGCCAAAATGTGATATCAATTTGCTTGGGCGGGGAACCGTCTTCAAACGGAATGATTTGTGACAATGCTTAATTGTCTGTTGCTGTATTTGTCATCATCTAACCTAAAAAGATCTATTACCATTTGTAGAACATCCAATTGAGTAATTGTAGGTCATAGCTTTCTTACTTAAAAATTATTTTCTCTGTTTTTTTCTCCATTCTACTGTCTGGCTTAAAAGAGAAAATCAGTTTTATATAGAACAATGTGTTTGGTTTTCACATTCACTACATGAATCTGGCTTTCCATGTATTAACTCTATTGGAAATTAAAACCATTGCAGGCAAGGGGTTAAAAGGAAAAGCAATGTCATCATAAACAACAAGAATCAATGAAAAGCACAGAGTTTGTGAGGATGTGGACAATGGTCATAGGTGCTCTTAGCATAGTTGGTCACTAAATCAAATGCATCTTTAACTGTTTATCCTTTAGATTTAAGCTTAGCTAGCAGAGTTAAATTAACATATATGGTCACCAGTCTAGGAATTATTCACTTGATGGAGATTCATAAGTTTAGACGAGAAGTTTATTGTTTTAATTCAACTGTATGTACATATGTTCATGTTTTTTATGCAAATGTGGAATAAATTCAATTCAATTCAATTCAATTCAAGTGTTTAAACTGTTCACTACAAGATTCTGAAATCCTCATAGACGTTGTAAATACCCCACCAGGTTCCTGTAGGCAATGCGTTTATCTCATCTAGGGTGGTTTCATGAATACATGGTCACCAGTGTACCAGATATTCAATCTATGGGGATTTCCGAGTTTAACACATTCAGGACTTGGCCTGAAAATACTCCAGCATGGGACTATGGAGAATACATGTTGTAGCAAAATCAATCAGTCCTGAACGGGTTAAAAGAGAAGAGGTTAACCTGTTCACTACAATATTCTGAAATCCCCATAGGAGTTGTACATAGCCCACCAGGATCCTGTAGGTAGTGGGTTAACCCTTTGCTTACGGGAACCTGGTGAGCTATGTACAAAGTCAAAGAGGATTTGAGAATCTAGAAGGGAATGGGTTAAGACATACATTTGACAAATAGATCAAAACAGAGCAACGGCTAATTAATCAACCCCTAGGCAATTGTTTTCAAGTCAAGATCTCTCTGACACATGAAGCATATTTAGGTGTCTTTCCAGAGACGGGCGATTCGTCATATCAACAGCAACAGTATTCAATGCGCTCTATCAAAACAGTTACAAGTTTACTTTGCCAATCCGAAGGTCTAAAAAGCCAGACATTGACAAATATCCCAAAGCACTATTTTGTAGGTAAATATTTAGATTTCCAAGAAACTTGGGTCTTCCTTCAGGGAAAACACAGAAAAAAGCTTGATACATTTGTTTCTTAAATTGATAAAATTGAAGATTGTTGTTGTCTACAGTGCTACTGTATCTTTATCAGATAGAAGATAATCTAGTTTACTATGGATGTTATCTAACAGCCCAGAGAGCTATATATCTTGCCTTTTAATCAGAAAGAAGATTTGTACGTCTACTTTTTTCATGAACTTTACATAATGTAATATAATTATTTAGAAAGAAGAATTAGATGTCTAGTAGGCTATATACCATAATACAGTATGTTATTTCACAATCCAGAATGCTCTATATTTTTCCCCTTTTTATCAGAAATAATATTTTGTTGTCTACATTTCATTTACATTACATAATATTGTATTCAGAAATAATAATAATAATATTCTTGATTTATATAGCGCCTAATGTGATAGCTAATAATCTCTAAGTGCTTTACAATGATATCATTACCCCGGTCATTGGATGCATATTACAATCAATCCAGCACACAACATGCATTCTCCACTCCCTGGGGAGCATTCCAGCCAGGCAACCTTGTATGTTCTATCCTCTCGTATACCCATTTATACACGTGGGTAGAGAGCAGAAATGTGGATAAATTTTCTTGCTGAAGGAAAAACATGTGCATACTCGATCTGGGTTCGAACTCGGGACCTCACAATCGGAAGGCACACGCTCTACCAATCTTGCCACACCACATCCACGAAGAAAGAAGAATAAGATGTCTAATTTACCATGAATCTTTAAATACTGTAGTGCTCTACATTCTGCCTTTTATCTGACAGTAGATTCAACCCATTACTGTGAATTTTGCCCTAAGGACAACACAAATATTGACTGTAGAGCCAAAAGTAGAACACACTGTCCTTGACTAAGTGAAAATCTCTCTGAATTAGACAAAATGGGTGAAGAAATTGATAAGGACTTTTAAAATAAAAAATTATTGATTTATATTTAGCCGCAGCAAAGAGCTTCAAACTGGAATTTTGGATGCCCACGGCATAGAGTGGGACACTATGTCCTTGAGTATGTATGTTTTTTTGTTTGTACCCATTGCCTCTGGGAACCAAGAGGGTTCTGTATTAACTCTATGAGAGTTGCAACGGATTAATTTGAAAGGGAAAACAAGAAACTTACAATTTCATACTTTCTATTTCAAGCACAATGTTGATACAATTGTAGAAAGGCAATTAATAAAACTCTGCATATACAGTCAAACCTGTACTAGCGGCCACCTGTCTATAGCAGCCACCTGCCGTTAGCGGCCACATAGAATTCCCCCCGAGGAAAATACAGTGTTATAAACACTGTCTATAGCGGCCACCTGCCTAACGCGGCCAGCGGCCACTGTTTTGGCTTCCCAAACTCATTTTTTTACCGTCTGTAGCGGCCATCAATGTTCGGTTTGGCCGTAACTGCGGGCGTGCTAGTTTGATATTTTCCGATGCGAAGCTGGTATACTTTGCCGTGAAAGCGAGCTGGCAGCATAAGCTTAGCGAACAATATAACCATAGTCTACTCTAGGGCTGAAGAACTGGTTCCGAAGAACTACCCTGTCCCTGTAGCTTTTGAAAAGTGCCGCCTCAATAATGAATGTCAAGTTTAAAAGCCAAAAATGGCCGTTTGTTTTGTTTACCTCGTCCGCCGACTGGTCTATTTTTACTCACTCATTGTTTCCGTGAAGCGATCGCTAGCTAGCTTTCAGCTGAGCTACGCACTTGAGACGGATTAGCGCGCGCTCATAGCCCTGGCTGAACATCCGTGTTATTGTTCATGCACGCATTGTAAGCCCCGTGGTTGTGATCTTTTATCGATCGATGAGTGCTAGCTGCTCTGGCCGCTGACCGCGCGCTACCGCTGCGCTGAGCTGCGGCGACAGGGACTTTGATCATGCATGCAACACACACATGCATGCACAATGCACACACTTTCACCGCATTGGGGATCGGACCGGATCGGATCTAAACCGGTTTGTATAGCCTCGTACATTTAAATGTTTGTGTTGTCTTTGCGAAACATTTTATTTAAGGAAAAAACTTATCAATGAAGTTTGATATGAAATATTTTCCTACACTTCTACATTTTTGCTCTCATCGTCGTATTTTCTAGAACTTTTTTTTTCAATCAAAAATATTTTTTTTACGTAACATCATTTTGTTCAGGCAAAGAATAAAAATATTCACACGATCGCGCACGCATTGCATCATCATATCGGGAGCTCGAGATCGAGAGTTGTTTCTTCGACAACAACAACGAACGACAGTCGGCCAAACAGACGACGATGGTAGATTTATTTCGGAAGGTTTACATATAATGAAACTTTTCATTATTTTCTCAACACTAATCACACAAATGTACTAAAAAAATAAGACAAGTTTCCAAGGTTCTGTTCTTTTATTTCATATGCATGTAAATGTTGTTTATAATTATGTTCATGTGTGGGCTACATGTGGTAAACTAATGGTATTGATGTTTATATTATAAACACACGTGCTTAAAAAAACAAAATGGCCGCCAACCTGTCTATAGTGGCCACCTGTCTATAGCGGCCACTTTTGAAGTTTCCCTTGAGTGGCCGCTATAGACAGGTTTGACTGTATATATATTGAGAACTGGATAAAAAGTGGGACAATGCGACCTTGAAAATGCCTCAAGAACTTTCGAAAATCAACAGAGAGAGGGGGAACAAAACTTAATTGATCTCATTTTTATAAAAAATCAAAATATTAATAATACTTACAACAATGTTTTATCTAAAGCACCCAATGTGATTGATAAGCATCTCTAAGTGACTTATGAAGGCTTTATTATTGATGCAAATATTTCCATTTCATTTCATTTTCATTTTCAGCCATCTTGGGCCGGGGTCTATGAAATAATGCCCCAAATCATAATGTCCTACGTGTTAAAACTCTGTGAATAACGTGCAAAGAAAACCAAAAGGGGAAGGAAAATTGAGAAGGTGCTAATAGAAAAATGGATGGAAATTAAATTGACCTATATTTAAAAGTGAAACTCAAGTTCACACCGATTTTTGATAGATTTAACATCTACTATAGATTAGTGATTAACATGCAAAGAACATTAACACATGAGCACTTTGAACCCGGAGGGTTATAACCATCTGGCAAAATTACACTCTTTCGTCGGTTGAGAAAGAGAAGGGCGCTAAGTCACTTTTTGTGCTTCTCAGATAATCACGTTTAAAGTTCAAAAGCCATGAAGAGACTAATGTATCGCTATTTTTATATTTGATGAGCATACATCATTTTACAGTAAACTTATTATCTGAAAATGTTGTATCACATACAGGAGGCTCCAACCTACAACTCAATTTCACAAGAATTTGACTTATAACGCCCTTCTTACTCTCACCCAGCCATTTCATTTCCCCATTGAAGCTGCACTGAAGTTCAGGACACTTTAATTTTGCTTGACGACATGAATGATTATATTACAGCAATTTTTATCACACATTTTGCATTAACGCTGACACCTTTCGATATGCGTTTAATGATTGACATGAATATAACATTAAAGCATGATCAAGTGAACCCTGGAAATTGAAAACATCTGCAATTTAAGCAAGCCCTGGTTCAAGATCATGAGATCAGTGTTTAAATTCGCTCGATGACACAAAGGTTATACTTCATGTTTAAAGAGATCCAGTAACTTTATATTTTCCAAAAAAAGTTATGTTTGAGACTTCAATCATATACCAATTTCATTTTTAAGATTCGTGAGAATTGTATAGAAAAAGAATGAAGTTTAAATACCTAATGAAAACAAACAGAACCAATGTCTATCAATCGCGTGAAGTATCCAAATTCGGATACTATGGACGATTGAGTATCCAAATTTAGATATGCTGACTACGGTTGGAAACCATCTATAGACGCTCTTAAATTCAATCATGAATATATATCCAGTATGGAGAGTATGGAGAGTATGGAGAGTAAAATCGAAAGCCATTTCATTCTTCTCTTTATACCATAAGCCAAACAACAAGGTACAAGAAAAGAGCGAAAGCTCCAAGTGATTTTGGGTTGAAATTGTACAAAGTTACTAGATCCCTTTAAGATTGTAAGATTTTAATTAACATTGGAAGATCATTTACATTTAATTATTCATGATTAACATCTAGAAATAACATTGACACGTGAGCAAATGAACCCTGAAAGTCGCAAACATCTGCAAAAATCAAGCCCCGAGTCGCTCAAGATCGTACGACTGTTTAAACTCGTCTGATGACATGAATGATTATAGGTACGCTTGTTCAACACACATTCTGCGATAACATTGGCACCTAATCGCATTGTGCACTGAGAGACCACACTGGTATAGAACAGATGGATAGTAGATCATAAAGTCGTCACTGGTCTAGGCAATGTAGGTTAGGGTTAAGGCTACTGCGGCGTACTTGCATTCAACCTTCATTAACACCCTGCTGACAGGAACCTGCAGGTCATGAATGAACTATATGGGGATTGCAAAATCTAGTAGGGAACAGGTTAAATTCAGATATGTCTTGAGGCTGGCCACTAGAAAGAAATGATCATTTTTCAAAATGATATTATATTTATATATTTGTCCAACTGGATACGAACCATACTCATTGTTACAGCCATATAGGTGTATATTATGTATTTCATACATGTATGCACAGGCAAATTCTCATAAAGTACAGTACCAAAACTCAACAATGACTTTAAAACATCCATGCCAAGATTTTACTACTAAACTCTCATCTCACAGAGTGATGAATTGAAATATGATGCCAAAATTTGTGTGACTTGATCAATTAGCCTTCAGAATATTTTTGACGCCATGCAGTTAATGAATTTTGCAACGCCTGGTAGTAGCGAGAATATTATATCTCTCTCTTTGTGGTAATATTAATGTATCAATAACGAAAGTGCGCTATAAAAGTACCAACCATTATTATTATTATTATTAATAACTTTTTTACATGGAAACTGGCACAATTGCATTTCCAAACACTGAAAATGTCTGGATTTATGTAATTTGATCGATTAAACTCACGAATATTTTGGCACCTTCCAGTTAATGATTTTTCAATGAGTAGCACTCCTAATGAAAGTTCATCCATGAGGTACTTAAAGGGATCTAGTAACTTAGCTGACATGTGCAAAGAGTGATGAACCGTTGATAAAATGTGCAAGTTTGTGTTCTGATATGTCTTTTGAGTGATGTGTGAAAATTCCATGGTCAATGAATGTCATATGACTATAAAGTAGTGAGCAAAAGTGCAAAGTGATATTCGGCAACTCATTGCACTGACTTTGTACATATTTAAAATTATCCAGTAGATAATTATTAATTAAACAATTCAATTACACATATCTTTTTGATGAAAGGGAAATTTGCCAAACCAAAACCAGCTCCATCCTTCTACTGGAAATACAAATAAAATGAGGTATGCGAGAAAGGCTTGATTTCTGAGATGATTTTGAGGATTTTGACGATGTTACTAGATCCCTTTAAGTAATTTTGTTCGTCAGAATAGTAATGAGGAATATATGTAGTTGTGACTGTATACTCCTTCCCTGCGAAAGCATTTGTACAATTGGCAAGGTGTTAATTGCACGCTGGAAAAGACATAAAAAAATATTATTGTATGAGAATAAAATAGTAATGACATATATGTAACATGTTTCCTTTTCTGCATGAAGATAACTTTAATCTTAAAGGTACAGCCCTGTTGATAAATCACTTTATCACTAGCTGAGGTGTTAATTGCACACTGCTGAGAACATTAAAGTCCAGTCGGTAGAAAAATCATATTTTATGAGAATAAAATATAAATTATATGTAACATGTTTCCTTTTTTTCAAACATGATAAATGGCGCTAACTTTAATCTTAAAGGTACAGTCCTCTTGTTAAATCACTTGATCAGTGGCTAAGGTGTTAATTACACACGGCTAAGGACATTAAAGTCCTGTCCGCAAAATATCATATTTTATGAGAATAAAATAGTAATGACATATATGTAACATGTTTCCTTTTTTGCAAACATGATAAATGGAGCTAACTTTAATCTTAAAGGAACACTCCTGTTGTTAGATCACTTGCTAAGGTGTTAATTGCATGCTGCAAAGAATATTAATGTCCCGTCAGCAAAATGTATTTCATGAAAAATGGCATATATGTAACATGTTTCCTATTTTGCAAGCATGATACTGAGATAACGTTGATATTAATGGTACAATCCTGTTCTGTTATCTTTTTTACTAGCTGAGGTGTTATTTGGACTCTGTAAAAACATTAACTTTCAATTGGCACACACTACTTATTTGATGAAAGATAAAGTACAGTCCCCTCACTGCCCTGTTGAATAATTGTACAACTAGTAGGGTGTGAACTTTACATTACAAAGACCATTAACTTCAAATTAGCACAAATAATTTGGTGAAAAGGGATAATAGCCAACAAGACTTGTCAAGCACGATATAGTAAATAACTTTTATCACAAAAATATCATTTCCTAGCTTTTCTATTTAAAACAAATTACAACAAAAGTGTGGATAGGACTCTACAAATACCAACAACAGTCAGCAAAAATTATTTGATGTTAGATATGATACCGTCATACAGTTGTGTATACATTATATATACGTAACTTGTTTCCGTTTTGCAAGAATGGTAGAGAAGATAATTTTGATCTTAACCCGTTCCCTTCTAGCTTTTGCAATTCCCATAGAGTTAATACAGGACCCTACAGGTTCCCATAAGTAATGGGTTAAATGGACACCCCCCTGTTCTGTTAAATCACTTCATGGCCTACCAGGGTGTTAATGGGACAAATCTTAATTCCCAAAGCAAACAGTAATTTGCTAGCTTCCTTTCTCCCCAGCAAACAAAAATGAAAATAATTTTGGCTGCAAAGATACAATCCCTGTAGTGTACTTGTGAATTCACTTTAATACGTTGTTGTATACAGGAGCCTAGTTGACTATGTGCAGCACCTTTCAGATTCTGGAAGGGAATCGGTTAATAATAGTATCCTACCAAGGTGTTAAACAAGTTAATTGCATCTTAATTCCAAAACCATATTATATTTGTATGAGATACTAAAACAAAATCAACCAACATGTATTGTTTTAAAAAATACAAATCCTGTACTGGCACAAATGGGAATCCACAGAGAAATCTTTTTAATATTCTACTACAAAATTATAATAACACAAGCCATAATTTCCCAAACGAGACAAAGTTTGTATAAAACATGCAACTAGCTTCTGTTTTTTCCCTTTTTTGTACGGGAAATGCGCTGAAATTGTTACTTGCAAAGGTACTACCAACTTACTTAGTGTTTGATTTAATAATCTCCAGCAAAGGTGTTTATTGCTTGAACCATAATTCTAAACCAACAAACAATTGAATAAAAGCATGTGAAACCGACTTCCTTCTTTCTTCATCTTTCTTTCTATTCTTCACTGGCAAACTGAACATAAATTTGGATTGCAAAGATCCCATCAATCCATGTGCTAGGAAATCGTTTTATCGTCTGCTAAGGTGTTAATGGCATGCACCCTAATTCCCAATCCGCGCGATAATTTGACGAGAGCACATACTGCAAACTAATCAGTGTTCTACTTTCTCCCTCCCGAGAGAACCATGTCACCAGCGAATGACATTAACACAACATTGCCGGTTCTGAAATAACCCAATTTTCGCGGCGCGTAATCGCATTATGAGACACGGTCGGTTTCCCGATTGTTTTTAGCGAATCAATTCCTCACCTTCCTTAGAATAACAGTTGTGATTGTGGATAGGCACGTAGACATGTTTTTAAAGCAACGTGCGGGGTGCACATTGATGTAACTTGAGATATGCGATACATTCTCATTCAAGACCGCATTTAGATGTAAATAATAGGTACGCAACATGGGTTTCCATCGAAATTGATCAATTGATTATGTTCCTTAAAATAAATGTTGTGATTTAAATGTGGATAAGCATATAGACACGTTTTAAAGAAATGTATTGGTGCACAATGCTAATATATAGAATACATTCTGATTACAGACCCCATTTAGATGTAAATAATAGGTACGCAACATGGGTTTCCTTTTAAATTGTTTCAGTAATTCAATTGATCATGTTCCTTAAAATAACAATTGTGAATGAAAAGGGGTCTAGCACATTAATTTAATTCTAAATAAATAACTGTGCATGGTGTATGGGGTGCATATTATCATGTAATTCATTCTAGCTATTATCTCTTCCAGATTTGAACAACATAGTTCACAATGCGGTGCACAACATGGGTTTCCTTAATATAAGTTTTAGTAAATCTATTTAACACCTTTCTTAAAATAACACTTAATATGATTGAAAAGTGGCTTTAGCACGTACACATTTTTTCTAAAGAAATACATGGCGTTCATATTGGTGTACATTCAAAATGCGATTAATTCATAGAGAACTCATACATAAATAGGTACGAGACATGATTTCCTTCAAAAATTATTCCAGTAAATTAATCTATCACCTGATTCCTTAAAACAAAAATTGTATTGAAAAGTGGATCAGGACACAGACATACATTTACTAATAATACATTAGGTGAACGTTGCAGTGATCTAGATATGAAATAAATTGCTAACCCATTCAGTCCCCAAATACTCAGTGTGTTGATTACAGAGAATTAAAATCAAATGGTTAGGAACGGGTTTAGAATGAACATTGATATGGAACAAAAATAGGTATGCAACTTTCATCATTATAGTACAGTAAAAATAGAATACATGCAGTATTATGATTCATTTAATGCCATAACGCTTTGCATGATGTGTTGCAGTCAAAACCATTATATTTTGGTTGGCATTTCTTCCCCATAGACTCCAGCCTGAGTATCTCCTAGACCAGTCAAAAATGGGTCAATCAATTCTCGCAGCTCGGACTTGCCGATGACCTAAATGAAAGCAAACAAATGAATCGATGGAGTGTCTGGCGCAACGTTGTCATCTCCATAAATGAATCCTAATCAGCCTTCATTATCAATCTAACAAAAATATGAGTCATCCATCTCAAGAGAACGAGATTGTCTCAAGGGGGCACTTATTAAAATGCTGCTACACGTGCCGAGCCCGGCCATAATGGTGTAATGATACAATTTTCCAAGAACATTGAATAGCTACAAATCCTCTTAACCCATTTAAGAGGAATTGATTTTGGTATAACATACATTCTCCATAGAACCTAGCCCAAGTATTTTCGGGACTAGTCCTGAATGGGTTAGACTGTCTGAATGTCAAGGCCAAGACAACAAAGTATGAAATACAATATTGAAAGGGACCCATTTATCTGATAGGTGCTAACAAAATGCAGCCTGGTAGACAGAATGTCAATACAGAGACAAAAGAGTAGCAAGAAGAAGAAGAAGAGAAGAGAGGAGTTTTAACACCATTGTCAAAGCTACCCTCCAATCCATTTATAGTCTATACGCAAAATATACGGATATAATGCTATGAATATCGAGCAGGCATTTCCTGAAAACCCCAGGGGCCACCTCAAATATATACAATGAATGGTTTAATTACAATAAAGACATGTTCCTCCAGTTGATGGAGAACCAATATTGCTGCTTTTTTCTGCTCCTTAAGTGCACAAGTTACTCCCTAAAGGCAGACCTTGGAAAAAATCATTGAGGGGATATAGATAACAACACTGCGACAATAGAGTTAAATAATAATTTTGCAGAATGAATAACACTGTGGTCTCAATAAATGCTACTACCCACTAAATTCACAAATTAATCCCTAAAGGCAGACCCTAGAAGAGAAAACAATATCTCTAAACATTATTATAAAATTATTTTTATAACATTTTATCAGTGGATACAATTACAAACAGTTTTCAAACGAAATACTAAATTATGCTGAAGACAATCAATGGGTGAAAATAGTTGGCATAATTGCAATGATACTGATAAAGAATATCACTTTAACTTGCATCTACCAGTTGTATGTAGTGCAATGTAAAAGCATTCTGTAGTCTCTTTGTGGTAACTGTCATTGTTGGACCTGACAAAGGTCCTGCTAGAATTGAAAGCTAGGCTCTATACAACTCTCATTGTATCACATTGTAGATTTTTAAAAGGTAATGAAAAAGTGTTCAAACGTTTGATGACGAATCAATATTGCACACAGGTTCCTCCCTGAAGGCAGACCTGGCATGCAAAACCTATGCAAAGGGTATGTCACAAAACAAACAAATTGAAATAATATTGTGTTTGTATGATACCGGCTACTTGATATAATATTATCTTTGCGTGATATGAGTGCTAACAACATTGTGTTTCAACAATAATGAGCAAGTGAAGGTAACTACTTAATACTTCCAGGATGCTGAGGTCAATACACTAACGTAAGTGGCAATGAATTATTAAATTGCAATAAGGACGCATCCCAACATTTGATGGAAAAGTTAATCTGCTTTGTCCTGCATCATCATGCTAAGTGCACAAGTTACTCAACCTAGAAGGAAAAACTTGCAAAAACCACAAAGAAAACACTTCCATATTCATGCTCATTATAGTCACGTTTTCCTTGAATTGCAAACAATTATAATACGTAATTGTTTCTACAAATACAAGTTATTCAGTTAAACCATCATGAATATTGAGAAGGTAAACACTGAATCATGCTGAGGACACTACTATACGAGACACTGAGTGGATAAATTAAATGAGGACACGCTCGTACGTTTGGTGGGGAGTCAATAATGAGTTTCCCTGCACGCTACTAAGTACACAGGTCTCTCCATTATGACAAGGCCTTGCACAATCTATTCAGGGGTGCGTATGACTGACCAGTCAGACAGCCGGCCGGCTGGACAGCCTGGGCACCCTGGTACAGTAATGTGCTCCAGGGCAGTTAGCGTGGTGGACGCGTGGCTGTTGACCAATTTGAGGGTAGATGAATAATGGCAATGACCGGACAATTTGAGACCGGTTGCAAAACCAATGTCCACTATCGCTCTCTCTTTCTCTCACTTTTGTGTTGCTAAAAAGATCCCCATCTATAAAACCCTGTCCCATTTTGTCTGTCTGTCTTTCTCTCCTTCTTTCTTGTTACCACTTTCTATGAGGCCCATGGCATGAACAGCATGTTCATGTGTCCACTTTCTCTCCCATACTCTCTCTCTCTCTCTCTCTCTCTCTCTCTGTCTCTTAATTTGGCCATCGCTCCACTTTCTCAAGTTCTCCCTCTTCTTCCCTGTCTCCATCTGTCTTGCACTACGTTGTTTTTGTCCTGGCTAAAACACAGACTTGCTTCTCTCCTCTTGCCTGCTCCCTCTTTCTCTCTCTCTCTCATCATCTAACTCTCTCTGAACTCTTTGAGACCAGCGACACTAATTTGACACACACACATACATACTTTTCTGAGCTACTGAGCTACCCCTTGTCCATTTGTGTATGTGTGTGTGTGTGTGTGTGTGTGTCTGTGTGTCTGTGTTGGACAGAGCAACCATGTATGACACAGTATAGCTAGCATTATATAACGATACAGTGATAAAAATTCATCCCTCCTCTTGATTGAATTTCATAATTTGTAGCTGTAAGTCAATGACTGAGTCCTATTGGCCCCTAACCTTCTGACAGCTTTACATCCACCTTGCTGGTGGAAATCTCTGTGGCCTTGCTTGTCATCCACTCATTAAGGCCCGGTCACATATCAACAAAGAGCATAAACGAATAGAAAATTTGCGAAAATAATATATTCTGGTGGTGAAAGTTGTCTCCATTGCTCCATGCACAAAACAATCCGCCGGATAGAACAATGTACATCGTCTGACAAGGATCTGATTAAAAAAAACGCATACAAACGGAAACGAACGGATTGAAAATTGTACTCTCCGTCGGGCATCAGTTTATGCTATCCAGTGATATGTGACCAGGTCTTTACTGGGAGAGCTTATGGTTGCACACAACAATTACCTTTCTAAATGCCACATCAAATAGATAGTTTTCACTTGACCAAGTCCTTTACTGTTCATGAATAGCTTTAAAGTGATACATTAAAGGGAAAGTTGAGTTTTGGTAGAGAGGGCGCTAGACTACTTAATTGGTTTGTGAGGTAATGACAAACTGAGTGTAAAATTTGAAAGAGCATAATATTTAAACAATAAAATCATCTTTGTTTGATCAAAATCGGTTCAGAGACGGCTGAAATATCCATAAATATAACAATTTGTAATAAACCCGGGGCCCCGGGTTTTAGAGAATTTTGAACCAGCCGTTAAAAATTCAAAAAAATGCTTCCTCTTTTCAAAAAGTTACAAAATAGGTATTTAAATAGTTGTTGGTTATTTCTCTATCTAATCACTATTTCAACAAAGCATCACATGCACAATATTTTATTCAAAATGGTTGAAACCGATGAGTGTTTAGAGAGTGCCCTCTTACGTTTTAACGGCTCTTTTTTAATGATAACATGATCTTTACTACGTCATTTGTAATTTTGTGTTCCTTTCTAGTTATAACTATTAGTTTGTAATGTAATGATGCAGGTTTTGGTTACTAAAATTCAGTTTCACTAAAACTGTACTCTCCTTACCAGAACTCAACTATCCCATTAAGTTCATACAATTTTTCCAGAAGTGATATTTCAGACTTCAAAATCATAAACCAATATCATGGGAAGATCCTTCCGAAATGATAGGTGAAAGTTCATTAAGAAAAAAAAACTGTTTACCTAGTGAAAATTTGATATCAGAATTTATCCTCGATCGGCTGTGCTTTGTATCCGAATTTTGATACGATGAAAAATTTGAGCATCTGATTACTTTTGAATATAATTGAAAAGCGCTCCGGAACGCATTTCAATTAAATCTTAAATATCTCCTTAATTAGAGAGACATTTTAAAAATCAAAACCAATTACATTCTTTTGTGATTCCTCTATTAAAAAAAGTGATTTTGGTCGAACAAAGTTCATGGATCACTCTAAGGGGATCTAGTAACTAATTGCTACATGCAATTGCTGACAATGACTTGATACAATGTGTATTACTGTAGATATGTCCACTGAGTGATGTGTGAAAGAATCATAATAGATTAATATCATATGGCCGAGTAATAAGCCAAATATGAATCCAAATGATATCAACAAATGAGTGTAACACTAGTATTACACAGAATTAATTCAATACATTTTAAATTTGTTCTGGATAAACCACCTTTAAATCAGTATGACCATGACATATTTATGCTAACAGTATATGATACCAGCATTCAGAAGGTATATCTACTCACCACTACAAGCCCATTAATCTTTATAATACAAATATAACTCAATTACTTTTTAATTACTTTTTAGAAATGAGAGGGTATGCTTGACATTTTAACTTGGTGACAACTGGGGCTGGGGTCTATGGAGAATACATGTTCTAAAATAAAATAAATCAGTATTGAATGAGTTAATAATCACAATCCATCACTCATTTAAATGCACTGGTTAACTCTGTGGTCAGATTAAAACAACCTGTTCCCTACTAGATTTTAAAATCCTGATAGAGTTAAAACAGGACCCATTAGGTTTCAAAATGCGATGGATTCTAAACAGATCATTATACACACAGATAGTATGACTAGTTACGGATATTTCACCTTCAAATCAAGCAGTTTACAATTTGTCATGTTACAATGATACATAGTTCCTTTATTGATCCATTCCTTACTGAAACTTGACATTTATACCATGAATTATCTATATGGGGACTGCAGAAACCCAGTAGGAAACAGGTTAACAAATATCCCACTTATAACAACGTGGGATACAACTAATCAAGTCCTCTAAACACTCACTAATGTACTTAATACCATTTACCAAATCCTCCATTTCTAGAAATGCGTCAATCGCAACAACACAAGCGCTAATTTCCTAAATTTCCTAAATACCCTATAAATTCAGAACATGCGCCACTCAGTCATAAGTGGTAATTTTACGAGCAAAAGAATAATGGCTAACTGATGAATGTAATTGATCATGTACAGAGCAAAGGGATAGAACTGTAATGCCTGAATGATTGCTACATATTATCTTTGCTGTTCATTCAAATCATGATCCTATGTCGAAAGCCCACACTGCTTTATACAAAAGGTTTTTTGTCTGTTCTTTTTATTGCTTTTTAAAAATGGCTCATTAAGTATTCCTTTTCCTCAGGTTTTTATAGAAAAACAAATGTCATTTTATTATACAGGTATAATAATGATAATAATAACAATAATAACAATAATAACAATAATAGTACAACTTATTTTATCAAAGCACTTTACATATTCATTATTACCCTGGTCAAGAGAAACATACTGCTATCATTCCTGCTCACAAAATTAACTTTTTTCCACTCCCTAGGGGAGCATTCTAACCAGTCGCCCATTAGGCAAACTACACAGAGTGCTCCAGAACCATTGAACCTTAATTACGGTTTTAATATTTGTGCAAATACTGTAGTGCATAGATTTGTGCTGATTTCCTGAGGCAGAATTACAAGATTACTTCCAAATTTGTGCCAATAAAATATATTCTATTACACGTTAAATACCTAAGAGTATTTTCATATCTGTGCCAATATAAATGTAATTTTGGAACACATTAAAACAGATTCCCTGTAATTTTGTAATGGTTTTAGATTAAAATTGTGAATCTTTGTGCCAAAGGTAAGGAAGAAACTGAAATACAATTGTTTTACAATGAAACAAATCCTCGTTATTCTGCATCAGTTTTAGAACAAAATTCCAATTTTCTTAGCAAAAACAAAATTGCAAAAACAAAATGCAATTTACCACACTTTGCACAATATCTGGTTACGTATTGTACATCTCTTTTCCCAATAAAAACACAGCAAATTTAATTTACGACAGTTACGATGGTCGAGGCAGCGAAATGCGGAGAAGAAAATCAATAAAACATCTACACAAAACCAGATTGATATCTTCGTAATGGAATGATGTTGACAACGTGGAGGCCTGAAACTAAGACGGTCCTGTGCATCATCCACACCTATCAATTTCTTGTGGCATTTTAGCGCAAAGGAGAAATTAACCCGTTCAATACTACAGTATAGTCACACTACAGCTAAGAGTAACAAAAAGAGTGGCCACTGTATACAGGGGACCTCTACAGACAGGTTCCATAACACTGTTTTTCTCTGTAGGCGATCACTTTCGGGGGACACTATACGCAGGTTGGCTGCTTTACACAGTTTGACCGTATTTGATTTTAGTATGACATTCATTCTCCATAGACCCAAGACTGAGTATTTTCAAGACCAGACCAGGATGGGTTAAAAAATAGAGTCCCTGTTTAGAGGATAGTTTAAGTCCCTTTGTACAGAGGATGGTAACAATGAGGGTCAGAAAAGATGGGACACAAAATGGCATCACATCTTAGGTTTGTGCTATTCTTGATATATAAAGTAGCAGTTACTGAAGATTTGTGCAATTAACATACTTAATTGAAGGAAATCTTGCCAGAGTATTGTGCTGATATACAAAGTATAAATCTGACAAAGATAAATTAAAATGAGCAAAGAAAAATTGGCTACCACAGAAATAGAATCCAAGACCTCCAAACATGGCACTGCCCAGAGAATTTTTTAAGCAATTTTTAAATTCAACAATTCAGTCCCTTTAACCCCTTGCTTACGGGAGCCTTGTGGGCTATGTACAGACTCTATGGGGATTTCAGAACCTCGGAGGGAAAGGGTTAACCTGTCCACTTCTAGAGTGGGCAATTCCCATCGAGTTCATACAGGGTCCACCAGGTTCCCGTAGGCGATGGGTTAACAAACCGACAGTTCTTTCATTACCGACACCGCAAACCCCTTCGGCATTCACCCCTGTGATCGATATGCAATGCAAAGAGTGTACTTGGGATATTAAACGGATGCGCACTGTTTTACATAAACCACAGGACCCTTTGGCAATGTGTATTAACCAACTGACGACTGTGCCTCACATGTCTTGTGATAGAGTCTATGGAGAATGCATGCTATTCTCAGGTTGAACGGCATCCAATGGGCTAATAACAAGATGCAAAGGAGTTTCATTTTCCAAGGTTTACACCATTCACATAATTCACGCATGTTCAATTTTTGTTTTCTTAAAGGGACTTAGTAACATTGTCCAAATCCTCAAAATAAAATTGTAATTCTAGCGGTTCCTTTATACCTTGTTGTATTCGTATTAACAATAAAATCATGGGACAGCTTTCGGTTTTTCAAATTTCCCTTTCATTACAAAGATATGTATGATTGAAGTATTTAGATAAGAAAATCTCCGGGCGAGATTTTCATCCCTGTAAAAAGTGAATGCAGTGAGTTGGTGAATATCACCCAATATCACTTTGCATTTTCGCTCATTACTTGGCCATACATTGTCCATTTGACCTGAAATTTTCACACAATACCCTGAGGACATATGAGATAACAACAGTATACATTGCATCAACCATTCATCAGTTTTTGCACATCTCAACAAAGTTACTAGATCCCTTTAAAGCGCAAGACATGATTGTAGAAAAGGATGTACCATTTCGTAATAAGTGCCACTCAAATGTTTTGTTTGCCATTCATGGAAAGCAAACAAGCACACACAGACAAGCACGTATACCACACCTACACCCACGCCCACATTTATATATGTCAATACATACACATGCACAAGGACACAAAGACAGTTTACACATTTCACAAACAGACACTTACACTTAAATACTAGTGAATCTTAAAATTATACACAGAAACAAAACACATACAGACACTCACATACTAACACTAAATACTAGTGATTCTTTGTTCAGCAAATGATGACATAAATGGTACCCTGGGGTACCAAACGAAAATCCGCCATTTTGTTTAATTATTTATTTATTTTTTAGGGCTGTACGGGGGTATAGCGTGAATACAAGCGCGCGCTGCACTGCATGCACAACGCAATACGGTTGTACTTCTAGTGGACACAAGATGGCGCTACACAACGCGGGATACCGGGGTACAACGGTACCCCGGGGTACTGCGTGTGTCATCAAATAAGGAAGATTCCTTTATAGATAAAAATTAACCTGTTCGCTACTTGATTTTGGGGATTCCCATCTATAGGGTTAATACAGCAACTGATACATTACTTCTTTAATCTCATATCCATAACACTCTCCCCCTGAAACCACAGGGCCAAAGTGTTCTGAGAGTGATATCAAACCACATAGTTGACTGTAGATAGATCTAGAGGGACCCAAAAGGATGTGATCGTTTGTTGAAAAAAGAAAAGGGCGCTACACCACATTTTGTACCTCGGATATAACCAACATACTCAACGTTTTTTAACCTTGTAGAAACCAAGTTCAGGTCTACTTTTGTAAAATATTCCCCAAATAAGATATTATATTATTTGAAAATTTGGCATGACATAGAGAAGATTGTGACCTTCGAGATGGTATGTGACACTCCTGTATCAACTCTATGAGGATTGCAGAATCTAGTACGGAACAGGTTAACATAGATTATGTGATTCTTATTCAAAACAGTACCATGAGCCACCAAAATAAAGAGAATCTTAGCTATAAAGAGAAGATGTTTTGCTAACATCTAGGAGGAGGGGGTACAAGAGATGATGGAGATTGGATGAAAAGGGTAATTATTCTAATGACTGGTGATGATGGGATGATAAGAAACATAACCAGGCAACCGAGGATGGGGATGATAAGAAAATATTGATCCACACAACTGGAGATGTACAGGTGACTCATATGTAGACTAATGGCTGTGGATGGCATCCACAATTGGAAAGATAGTCTAGGATGACTGCCCTCTTTATTGGCTAATTAAACTAAGATGCAGGACGGCAAACTATTTGTGACGTTTTTAGAAATCAGGGATGAGGAGGAGGAGGAAGATCTGCGGCAAAAGTGGGCACCTGTTAATTACCCGTTCCCTACTAGATCCTGCGATTCCAAGTATTTAATACAGGGCTCACCGGGTTCCCATAGACAATGGGTTACTATGCTACAATAACCCACTTAAAACAGTTTAATTATGGCATTATAAGAAGAAGTAGTTGCCAATGCCTACCGCCTAAGTATTGGACCTGTACTGAACAGGTAAAAACAGGATACAAAGATGCAAACTATGTGTGACATTTGAGGAAGAGGAAAAACTGCAAATGTGCTGCATACGTGGGGACTGATGAGTGATGATGATGATTCATGGGTTGGGGGAGAAGAGGGGAGGTATGGAGGACAGAGAGACAATCGGATACTCATCACCTATCCAATACACACTCAAGGTGTCACCCGCATGGCACACATGGGTGTGATGAGAAGGGAGGGGAGAGAGGTAAAGACCTGTCACATGCTCACCATCCTTCCACAACACTCATGCGCAACTCCCTATCCAAATGACATAATTGCAACAACATGTTTCTATCTGTTTGCTGATGTTTGGGAGGTTTGTACAACTTGTGGGGGGCGATCGATAAGACTGGAGGGGGCCATCGGGGGCCATAGCAAGGGGGAGGCAAAGGGGAAATCAGATTTTTAAGAAGCTCATCACCCACGCAATGAGCACTGAAGGTGTACATGCATGCAAATCTCCCAATCCAAACAATGGAATTATAGTGCAACAACATGTTTCTATGTTTGCTGATGCATTGGGGTTCAACAAACTTGGGAGCAAACGAGGGGGGTGAAAGGGGTAAAGGGGAAATCAACTGCTCATCTCCCGTCCAATGGGCACTGATGGTTTCCCTGCACGCACACCTCCCAATCCAATTCCAAACAACGAAATTACAGTGCAACAACATGTTTCTATGTTTGCTGATGTTTAGGGGTTTGGAAAACTTGGGAGTAATCGAGGGGGGGCTGCAGAGTGGTGGAGGGGGCCATGGTGGGGGGCACGTAGACACAGAGGCAATCGGATACCCATCACTCAAGGTTCCTTCCCCCACACCTCCCTATCCAAACAACGGAAATGCAACAACACGTTTATCTCTGTTTGCAGACATTGGGGGGGGGGGGGGGGGGTAAGCGAGGGTAACCAGATGCTTGCCTCCTACTTTAGAAAATTAACTCCTTTGCACACACACAAGGTGTTCCTGTATGCACACCTTACTAATTAAACAACGGAATTTGACAAGGTTTTTGGGTGTTGGAAATCATCTTGAGGGGGATGATAAAGAAAGAGGGGGCTGGGGGGGGGGGGGGGGGGGAGCGAGAGAGAGAGAAAGGGGGGATGAAGCAAAGAGGAAATCAGATGCTCATCCCTTTTCCTGAGCACTCAAGGTGTCCCTGCATGCATGCGTCTCTGTTCAAACAACAGGATTGCAACAAAACGTTTCATTCTGTTTGCCAAGGATTGGCAGGGTTTGGAAATAAAAGTCGTTGCAGGCACGATCTGAAGGATGTTGACACCTATTAGGAAATCCCATACTCTATTCATATCACAGATAACAATTTAACAATTCTGAAGCTGTGCAAAGGGTCAAAGATACAATTGTTTTGGGTGATGTTCAAGGGAATAAATACAATTCTTATATGTGTGGATACACTTACATGTACGTATACTTTCATATGCACATCTTAAACTATGATATATCAGATAAACACATCAAGAAAGTACTAGTAGGACCCTCCTATGGTTTAAACGTTTGATGACAACGTGAGGTTAAGTCAACCTACTCTTGATATGAAAGGGGTTAACACCTATTTGGTCCTGAAGGAACTGAGCTCCACGATATTTGAACAAACTGGACATTCCCGAGAGATTTATTACCACTCTCTCATCAAATAAACAAGATCGGTAAATAGTTCACCATGTTAAGATCTTATTTCTCTGATCACATCATTTGACATTCAATTGTAGGATGTTTTAGTATTGGTCAAACTTGTGATACGAAATGATCAATGCAAGTTGAGAGCATCTCCCTGATATTTGCACAACTTTGACATATCTGGAGATTTTTTTCACCACTCTCTGGTCAAATAAACAAGATCACTTTTGAGTTCTCTGTTGTTTTCGCCACTCTCTGATCATTTCTTTTGAGATTCAATGTTTGACTGTTTATGTAATGGTCAAACTTATGATATGAAATGATCAACACAAATTTGAATCATGAAGGAGCATATTTACTGAGTTCGCTGATGTTTGTACAACTTGGATTTTTTTTTTCGCCACTCGCTTGTCAGTAAAAAGATAAGTTTTGAGTTCACTATTCTCTCATGTCTTTGGAACTTCAATGTTAGACTGTTTCAGTAACGGTCAAACTTATGATATGACATGGTTAACACCAATTTGAGAGCGGCATGTACCCATATCCATTATGTTTGCACAAACTGGACGTCCCCAGACATTTTTTCCCACTCTCTTGTCAAATAAACAAGATCAGTTTTGAGTTCTCTTATATCTATTTTCTCTGATCACGTCCTTTGAAATTCAATGTTAGACTGTTTAAATAATGGTCAAACTTATGATATGAAATGGTCAACGCCAAGTTGAAAGCAGCGTGTACCAATCTCCCTGATATTTGCACAACTTGGGCATCTCTGGAGATTTGTTCACCACTCTCTGGTCAAATAAACAAGACCGGTGACGAGTTCACCACTATATCCTACTTCTCCAAATGTGAATTAAACAGGGCTGTAACATGTTACCCACATAGCAATAGCCACATCAATGGGCTTACTTTGATAGTCCACCTTCCTTACATTATCTATGCTAGTATGCTTCCATTTCTCCATACCTCTTATTTCTTCAATTTTCTCTCCATGAACTAATTCATGAAATTTCTACTTAATTAATAGTACTAGTTATATTCTTGTACATGTACTAGCTTAATCAAGGCACTGGTCATAATCTGGACAAATATATAATTTTCCAGTCCTTTCCATCCAATCATATTCTCTCCCACACAATTACACGTTCCACCCACCTCTGATCATCCCCCACGTACTGTACCTACAACCTCCATTATGACGTGACATTTGTACCAAATTAATACTGATAAAAATGACCAAAGAAAATGGGATGCCATTAATACTGACATAAACACTAATCACCTAATCAACTAATCAACTAATCATCGACTGGACTGGCCACTAAAATGCATCATGCTCCCAATAAGTTTCCTATATTTATCCATCTTTTTCTCTAATTTGTCCTCATAATTCATTCTCTTCCCTAAATCTGTCCATGTTTCACCCACCTCCCATCATCCACCACCCTACAACCTCCATTATGGCATGACATTTAAACCAAATTAATACTGACATATATACTAATTACCCATCGACTGGACTGGGCACTAAAATATGTCATGCTCCCAATAAGTTTCCTGCCCCATACCACGTTTCACCTACCTCCAATCGTCCACCACCCTACAGTCTCCATTATGGCATGGCATTTGTACTAAATTAATACGGACATAAATACTAATTATCCACTGATTGGAGTGGACACTACAATACTCCCACTCATTTTCTCTCATAACCTTTCCACATCTCAACCCACCTACATTACCTGCCATCCTCACTCTTAATTTATCCATTATGACATAACATTGTGCCACGTTAGTTCCAAATATAAATTACCCATCGATTAGACTGGACACTATATACAACTTTCTACTGAGCCTCTACTGAATTTGTTTTTCCTTCCCCTAAACCATGCCATTATTTGGCATCCTGGCTCTTCATTTTAGTATTATATCATTTATGTCATCAACTTAATTTAGAAATATCAATTACCCATCAATTAGACTGGCCCCTTTAAATTCAACTTTATCCCATCATGCTGTTTCTTCTTTTCTTTTTTTTGTAGATAATTATTTTTTTCTCCCCAGCCTTTTCATTATCTGCTACCCAAACCTATACATTCTGCATTATGACATTTGTACCAAATTATTTCCTATGTACATGTATGTATCAATTGTGACCTTACACCACAAAACGACCAATAAGTCGGGGAAAATGATTATGCTGATTTTCACATGACATTACAGTACAATTCATTACCTTTAAAATGGTATATGATTTGTCATATCCAGACAAGGCAAACCCTCTGAAAATTAGCGCCAAAGATTTGGAAAATGGCTGAAGCAGTTTTAAAACAAGGGAGAAATGGGCCACTTCAAAGATTGGCGTCCATTCAAGCGCTGTATATCTGATAATTTTTATTTGATGAAAAAACATATTTAAACATGATTTCTGACGATCAAAATTTCACAGAAAGCAGATTAAGATACCTTCATTCAAGAAATAAAAAAATCCTGAATCTCATATTTTAAACAAAATTTGGCTATAACAGAGAAACTGTCTACGCGACATAACGGTTGTTTTGTGGTGTAAGGTCACAATAATTCATCGATTAGACTGGGCACTAAAATACAACTTTCGTCCAGTAAGTTGCCTTTACTTCCCACTCATTTTCTCTTGTAACCTTATCATGCTTCACCCACCTACCTTCATTATTTGATATCATTGCTCTACATTTGAGACATCAAGATATTTGTAACAAATTAATCATGATGAATCAGTCAGCCATTGATAACATACAACTTGCCCCTGTAAGTTGTCTCTGATTTGTAATTATTTTCTCTCATAACCTTTAAAGTTCCACTGTTCCACCCACCTCCACTATCTGATCTGTCACAGTTCCACAACAAAATAATTACGCTTTAAAAGTTTGAAGATAGGGTATTACTGAAATTAAAATCTAGCCTATTTTCTACAGCTACATGTACATGTATATCACTTACTGTTCATTATCTCATCTCTTACACAACCTAATGTAGATGTATCAGTCTTTCCCTTGATGTTCCATCCCACAATTATTGATTATATTTCCTCTGCTTTCTGCATTAATTATGACATTTGCACTAAATTAATTCCCATTCTGGCCAATTACGAAGATTCTGCTAGTATTGAAATCTTCAATAGGCCTCCAAGTGGCTCTTTAATTCAATTCCCACATGTTTCAGTTAACGATTGATAAGGTGAATCAGTGAATCTAAAAATAAAACTTTTGGTTTATTATACTGTATTGTCTCCATTTTCTAACGATTTTGAATTGCTAACCTTTGAATTTCCCACCCACATACATTACCTATTATTACCTTTCCATGGGTAGTGATAATAACTATGTGCCTCGGAATAGGCGCTTTATACATGCTTGATATAATGATTATTTATTATTACCTAGATTGTATTCTTCAATGTGCATTTAAATTAATTGGTTTGTTCGTCTTTCTCGACCATTCATCTGCCAGAGCTCTCTCCCAACTCATTATCATTATCCATGACAGGTTTTACATGGCATTGTTACTCAAATAATATCCTAGCCTACACGTATATCCTACTTTTATTAAATTCAAACATAATGAAAACTGACCAGAAATATATTAAATGAATGAAAATGAGCAAAGGAAAATAGGCTTTGCTGGGAAAGAACCAGAGACCTCCTCAGGATTATAAATAAATAAATATGTTTGAAATTTTCAAATTTCGTCCTTCACCTTTGCTCTATATTTTTCAACGTGACATTTGAGCTAAAATTAGCATCCGCTGCAGCAATTACTGGTCTAAAGCCCGCCCCTAACTGGACTAATGTACTTCTCTTGTACCCATTGCGAGTGATTTATCTTTCAGCGCGCGGTTCCCCCTCACCCCCCTCAACCCTATTAGCCACTCCAATTTGTTCTGGACACGTTCGTCACACCGTTGACAAATTACCAATAAATTAGAACAATTTGGCTGCGCAATGTCCCATTCATTCGCCCACTGCTTTGCCTTATAAACTCTCTGGGTGGGATAATCTGTGCCAGCTTAACCATGTTAATTTCACTTACATACGCTATGATTGAATAATTCAATGACTTTGCAACGTTCTGATTGTAAGGGGATTAAACTCCATGTGTTATTTCTTCTCATTACCCGCCAATTTCGCGCACAGCGAATGATACATAATCGGCATTACCGCATTACACGACACAGTCTATTTTATAAAGTTGTATTAAAATGAATAATAATTTCAACCTGGTCAGGACTACTTTATTTGATAAATCATGCATAGTCCATGACTATACAGCTTTAGTATTTTCAAGACCAGTTATATACAATTAAATTATATATTTTTCAAACGTTTCAAGTTTGAAAATGGCAAGATTCACATTTTTCAACTCAACAAAATATCTGTCTTGGGAAATTATTGTCATACATTACATCTGAATTGCATTCAATTGAGGCCTCCAAGTGGATAGATTGAAATACTCAAAACTAAAAAAAAATATTTATCATTGGAAATGATCTTCATATTATAACACAGTTGAGTTTGCATATCTAATTTGTAATTCATGCATATTTCCAAATGATATTCCCCACTTATATGATTGCATTGTTATGAACTATGGGGAACCATTATAATCTAAATTGTAATCAACCAATCGATATGAACAATTTCATCAAAAAACAGGTACTGCAAACATGTTTTGATAAATTTCTTCAAACAATCTTGAAACTACTCTGTTAACCAAAAATACACTTATTAATACAAAATTAAAAAACATGTATTTTCAGTTTCTATAGATCATGGATCAATCTATTGTTCAAATTTTTAAAAAACATAGTGCATTTATACAGACAGTATGTACTGCATGCATACAATTACGCTGCATTTCATCTCAATACAATAGTTTGATAAAGAATCTGCCAATAGCAAACTTCCCTACCTTAATCATTAATTTGGAAAGTTCAGAAAGTATATATATGCCACAGAAAATGTTGATTTTGCTGCACATATTTGTGCTGTTCATGTATTTCATCGCAATATAGATTTAAAACACAAGCTGCCAATAGTAACTGCACATTGCGTACATGGCATACTTCTGAACCTTTAATCCTTTATTTTGACATTTCTAAACGAAAATATGCTCCAGAAAATGTAGACCGAACATGCTGCATACATTTATACTGTATTCCATCAATACAAATTTAATACACAAGCTGCCAAGAGTAACTGAACATGGCATACTTCCGATAGCGTCAAAGGCGTACCTTTAATCCTTAATTTGGACATTTCCGAGCGCATTCTATGCCCCAGAAAATGTTAATGCATCTCTACATACGCAAATCACATCTCGTTGACCTTTCGCTCAATTTGAGATTGGTTCGCTTCGCCACGGCACGTTATATCGCGCGTATAGCGTTTATATGGGGCACGCTACCATCATGCAATGCAAAGCCCCCCCATCTACCCCACACCCCACCCCCACATCTCATATCTGTTTTATTCGATGTCACAACATTCATTATGCGGCAGATTGGACCGACATTAGAGGTAATGCGTGCTGCCAGTTCCGATTGGCCTAAATGCACGATTGAACGCTATGGGTTACAGGGGGGAGGTGGTAAGAGGGGGAGGGAGAAATGCAGAGAGAAGGGGGTAGAGAGAGAATAAGCATTGTGATTGGCCTAAAAGCACAATTGAATGCTATGGGTTACAGGGGGGAGGTAGAGAGAGGGGTATAGATAAAAGGGGAGAGAGAGGAAGTGGGAGAGAGAGGGAGAGTAAGCATTGCTATTGGCCAAAATATGCACAATTTAACATTATGGGTTACAGGGGAAAGGTAGGGAAAAGGAGAGAGATAGAAAAAGAGAAAGAGCAAAAGGGTCAAAGAGAGAGGGAGGGGTAGAAAAAAATACTTGGCATTGCCATTGATTATATGGTCTTGATATACAGGTGGTTGCTAGAGCAGGTTTCAGAGTACCTGGACAAACAACATTCGAGGCGGAAGTGAAAATAGTAAAACTAAATAGGAAATGAAAGAAATTTTACAGGTGGACGGTTCAGTTAGTTCATGAAAAATCAAATAAACAGAAATAAAAGATGTAGTAATTGAACAAACAACACATCTCTGTGCTAGTCACCCATTCAGGACTGGTCTCGAAAATACTCAGGCTGGTGTCAATGGAGAATGCATGTTATATTAAAATCAAATAGTGTTCAATGGGTTAATGTGTGAATACTATAAAGCACAAACATTGATGAATAGATGATAATAACAAATATCTAAAGAGCAAATAAACAATTTGAGGTTAAATTTTGACTTTCGTTTCAAACAATTGAAGTTATTCCTTTCAATGGGAGAGGTCAGAATAGTTGAAATACTTCACACAAATATTGAGAATAGAAATCGGATCACGAACAATAAAGAAATTGCAGACTAGGAATATCTAAACCTAATCTAAATGCAGTTTTACTTTCATTTTAAAGGTATAGTCAAACCTGTCTTAGCAGCCACCTGTTTATAGCCGCCAACCTGCCTATAATGGACACCAAAAGTAATCCCTATGGAACCTGTCTATAGAGGTCACCTGTCTATAGTGGCCACCATACTCATTTCCCTTGGGTGGTCACTATACACAGGTTTGACTGTAGTTTGGATTCATAAGTTAGACGTGCTGTGCCATCTTGCAAATGCCTTGCACATGGTGCACACACTGGCTCAGTATTATGCAGTGCACACTAGTTCAATGCCGTGATCTGTTGTGTAGCATCATCACCCTACCAGAAAAATCACAGTGTGCCACAGTGTGAACACACTGTGTACACCATGTTAAATTGGAGTGTTTTCACAGTGTGAACACTCATCACACTGTGAAATTGCCGAGATACACAGTGCGTTTACAGTGTGTTCACACTGTGGCACACTGTGTTCACACTAGGTTCACACTGTGTTCACACTGTGTGAACACACTGGCACAGTGGCACAGTGTGAACGCAGTGTGAACTCAGTGTGCCACAGTGTGAACACAGTGCATTTACACTGTGTTCACACTGTGGCACACTGTGTTCACACTGTGTTCTTTCCGGTAGGGCATGCATGACGATCTTTAAACAAAACTTTGACTTTGGTTTTTTAAACAAACATTTCTTGGATTCCCTTCATGGAAATGTATCAATTTGGGGCATGTATTCATTCATGACTTCATTACTTCAAAACCACACGCCAACCTGGTTTCTATTTTACAAATCACCATCGAGGTCAGATTTTGCCCTCAAAACATAATTATCAAATCATTTTTTTGCCTGCCTAAAAAAGAAATCATCATACAATTCTCACTAAGCAGAAAAACCACAACCATTTCCACCATTTCGCACAAATCATTGTCAGTGCTTTGGGAAAATGTGCGCTAACATCTTAATTATCCAATCACGTTTTTTACCTTTGCGAAAACCGTAAAGTGCGTACCTGACTCTCTTATTAAAGCCAACAAAACCACAAGCATTTTCCATCATTCACAAAGAAAATGTCGGTGCGGATATATTTAATGCGAACTGGCCTAATAACATAATTATTCCATCACATTTTGCCAATGCGAAGACTCTATAGTGCGTATCATACTTCCCTTTGATCCCTGTACCACGAGGGTTGATAATAACGTCTATTCATATCACTTTTGGAGCTGATATCAGTGGGGAAAAAACATGGGGGCTCTGGGCGAATTCGCCCCCGAAATGCCCAAAAGAGCCCCCAAAAATCATAAAAGAGCCCCCGTAAATTTGCATAGAGTTTAATGCGAAACAAATTTTAGAGTGTTATTTCCATCCAGGCAAGTTTGAAAAGTAGCCCCCGAAAAATAAATATTGATTTCCCCCCCCCCCCCCCCTGATATATATTTAAAGGGATCTAGTAACTTTGTCTGAAATGGCCCAACTCACTTCCATCTCTAGTGGTTCTTTATTATGCCTTGATGTTTTTCTATTACTAAAAGAAGAAAGAAACCAGTTTTGTTTGTTGAAATTTCTACTTCGCCATTGAGATATTTATGATTTCATTTTTAAAATAATAAGGAATGTATTAATTTTGTATGAACGTATGACAATGAGTCAGCACAAATCACTTTCAATTTTCGCTCGGTACTTGGCCATGTGACATCCATTTATCATAAAACCTGTACACATCACTCAGTGGACAAATCAGACTACATATTTTATCAACCATTTTTTCTATTTTTTTGTTTTGCATGTGGCCACATTAATCATCCCTCTAATAATGCAAACTGCCAAACAACATAATCATTCAATTACATTCTCCCTTTGCGACAACTGTGAAGTATGTACGTCACTGAATAAGCACCAAAACCACAGGGATATCTACATTTAATGCTCTGAGCACTTTGAGACTTTAATTATAACTGTAATAAAGCAGTATATAAAAATGGACAATTATTATTATTATTTAGAATATCCACATCACTGTCGGTGGATATCTTCAACAACGAACTGCCTTTATACAACTAAATTATTCAATTGATCAAATCAAGGGGCAAGGTTGCATGATAACATGCAAACATGATCACCAAAGCTGAACTATTTTGCTTGTATCGCCTCCTCTATTTCACTGGTACGTCAAATTCCAATTACATGTATTTATCAATAAAATTGTCCGTCTTTAATTTGAATTGCCGATGGTACAGATCTCTTTAATGTGAAATGCCCTTAACCCATTGCCTATGTGAACCTGGTGGGGCCTGTATTAACTCTATGGGGATTGCAAAGTCTAGCAGGGAACAGGCAACCTGGTAGGTCCTGAATCAACACTAGTCAAAATCTAGTAGTAAACCGGTTAATAAATAAATTATTAAATCACATTGGACAAAATTGTTGGTATGAAACTCTTTAATGCGAACTGCCCTTAATAAATAAATTATGGAATCACACTGGATGATATTGTTGGTACGAATCTCTTTAATGCAAACTGCCCTTAATAAATAAATTATGGAATCACATCGGACAATAACTGCAAACTGTCAGGCAGCGAAGCATACAGTAATAGAATCAACAGAATACCATGCTGTTTCTCTTACACTGCTTCCTCTACTGCACTTCTACTGCCTCGTGTCTTTTGCCGGCGTTGCAAACACCACCGTGAGTCCGACTGAATTGCCGCTCCACCCCCAAGAAAACGAATTGCGCTAAAATGTAACCAAGGTCGGCGCAAGTAGACGAAGCGTGAAGGTGCCTTTTCCGCCTCGACACCGCAAAGAATAATTGTTAGTGTTTGGTGGGATTGCGTTTACTTAACAGCTATAATTCCCTGACGCAAATCCAATACAAAAATTGATATTACACGCCAGAGCCGAGTTCACATTGGAGGACAACTTTGTGATTACTTACACAAACTCAACACAAAAGTTGATAAGAGTCGAGTTCAAATTCTAGGGAAATTTTGTGATGTGTGAAGCTTATATTTTTAAAACTTAACACCTCAAAGAATAATTGTAAGTCTTTGGTGGGATTGCATTTACTTAACTCGTTCCCTTTGAGAATCTAAAATCTCCATAGACTTTTAGGGGCTACTTTTCAAGCATGCCTGCATGAAAATGACACTCCCAAATTGGATTTGCTTTGAACTCTATGCAAATTTTCAGGGGCTCTTTTAAGTTTTTCTGGGTCTCTTTTTGGCATTTCGGGGGCGAATTTGCCCCGAGCCCCCATGTATTTTTTTGTCACTGTTACAAACAGGATAAAAAGATTCTATGTTTTCTGGATCACGGAAAACACATGACCAAAGTATTGGAAACAGATGATCAAGATTACATAAAGAAAATGCATATTCATGGAAATATCATACCAATATCTACCAGTCCCAAAAGGGTTAAATAAAATGTAATGTATTTTGAAAGCGTAAACACAAACATGATACAAACAACACATCTGTATTGTTTCATTCATTACAATGGTGCCAGTGCCTAATGCACTAAATTTGACTAAATAAACTATATGATTTTAATGTGTAATATTTTCCTAACGTTTTATGTGAATGGCCTTCAAAAGTAATACGTTTTCTAAACAAAAATTCCCCTAGTAGTGTATAAATACAAATAGCCATGATATTGTCTG
Organism: Echinarachnius parma; assembly: GCA_037951105.1. Classification (NCBI taxonomy): domain Eukaryota; kingdom Metazoa; phylum Echinodermata; class Echinoidea; order Clypeasteroida; family Echinarachniidae; genus Echinarachnius; species Echinarachnius parma. Next base: position 22,721 of record JBAMJV010002007.1, on the reverse strand, counting down.
TGTGAACACACATACTATACAAACAATTAATCCACACTATTATTTTAATCATTATTCACTGACCATGAACTGATGAACCATAATGAACAAAATTAGCTAAATAAACAAAACAATTATGTAACACGTTTGGTTCATGTAGTTGTAATACTTACATTGTAACCTTTTGCATAATTTTATAGTGCAGCTTTTATATTGCGCTATCAATCTAGAAATTCTATTCTGAGGTGCATCATACATATTATATGCATATTATGGCCTTGAAATTAATCATCTGTCTGAAACGAAAGACAGCGGTGCTGTAAGAAATAAAAACATTCTGTGAGTGTGAACCACTCAACCTCATCCACATTATTAGTTTCTAAAATCATTATTACCCGGCCATGAAATAATGAACCGTAATTAACTAAATCAGCTAAATAAACAATACAAGTATTAATTTCTAATACCAAACATAGCCTATATTGTAAAATAAAAATATATATTCAATTGACCTTCAAAAATAATAAACTTTATTAAATAACCTGTTCCCTTTGAGTTTCAGAAATTCCCATAGACTTTGTACACAACCCACCCGGTTCCAGTAGTCAAGGGGATAAAAGACACAGGTGCTGTATGAAACGGAAAATGTACTCTGTGAGTGTGAACCCTCTGCTAATCCAACGCATCCAACGCATCCAACAGTCTACATTGTTTCATTTATCAGGCTGGTGCCAGTCACTAATGCATCATAATTAAGACAAATGAGCATGCTGTAACCTCCTAACTGCCTTGGCATAACAGATCATTTGTCATAACGTCCATTGAGGAACAGAAGGGCGCTAAGTCACTTCTAGTATCAATGTTCATAACAGATCATTTGTCATATCGTCAGTTGAGGAACAGAAGGGTGCTAAGTCACTTCTAGTATAAATGTTCATAACAGATCATTTGTCATATCGTCGGTTGAGGAACAGAAGGGCACTAAGTCACTTCTAGTATAAATGTTCATTATAACCGATCATTTGTCATATTGTCTGTTTTAAAAGGGCGCTATGTCACTTTTTGTATAAACTGCCTTTTGCCTAACCGATCATTTGTCATATTGTCTGTTTAAAAAAGGGCGCTATGTCAATTTTTGTATAAACTGCCTTTTGCCTAACCGATCATTTGTCATATCATCAGTTGAGGAAGAGAAGGGCGCTAAGTCACTTTTCGTACTTCAGAGATAAATATGTTTTAAAGTTTCAAAGGCATGTAGACAACAAAATGTGATTCTTTAAAATTTGATAAATATTTCAATACAGTGGCAGTTATTATCTATAAATTTGGCATCACATAAAGGAGGCTCAGACCTACAGGATTTTATGCGTTACTCAATTTAGCCAACAACAAAATGACCGAATGACCTTGTCACTCTCTCTCACTGATACTTTTCAGTGTACTCATATTGCATATATTATATATCACTTCAAGGACGGTGCCATCTTTTAATTTATAGATTATTTATTCATGTTTAATCTATTAATTTGTTGAGGCTGCAATTTTTCGCACCCGCTTAAAATACTATACATAGCCCGCAGAATTATGAAGTGCATTAATTAAACTATTTATATATTCTTTTTAATTCAGGGGCAGATTAATGATGTTCTTTTGTTGTACAAGGCTTTTTGGGGTGCTAAATCACCTCCCCTTCTCCCTGCCCACCCCCCCCCCCCCCCCCCCCCCTCTGCCCTCACCCCCACACCCTCAAAAAATGTAATTTTCTAATTCACAATCAAATTGATGACCAAAAAATGACACAGCCATGTGAACCTTGAAATGTTGGGTGCTTCATCAACCCTCACAAACAAATGCTATTCTCTAATCCAAGATAACTACAATAAAAATACTATAAATAGCCCATTGAATTATGTAGTGTACTAATACAACTATTTAGATTGTTTTTTATAAAATATGTTTTTAATGAAGTTGATGGCCAACATGATATGGCCATGTTATTGTTAACCTTGAAATGAACATTACATTACTATTACTACTTTAAAGGGATCTAGTAACTTTATGTATGAAGAATTACAATGTATGTTATTTAACAGTGCATTGTGCAAGTTCTAGCAATTAAAACAGCTGCTACAAAAAAAACTCTTTGCAATCATGCACACACACTTACAGAGATTCACACACTCTCACACTTATTTAATTCTTAAATTTATTTTATTCTAGCGGGGTTTAGCGTCTCAAATTTTTGTTTCCTCTTTTGAAACGACCAGACATGATGAACAGACAAGACAGTACAAAACAAGAAAAGACAATACCAGCCAAACAAACTTACTCACATACACAGGCATTGTTATTCACACAGATACACGGTTTCCACAGTACAACAGACAAGACAAAACAATAACAGCCAAAACAAACAAACACACACACACACACACACTCACACATATGCACACACACATAAAGTTTGCGCAGTACGACAGAACAATACAAGCCAAAACAAACATACGCACATTCGCACACATTCCCTTTGATCTCACCCATCTAATATGTTGTACTCTAAACATCCTAAGAACATATTAGTTTGCACGTAGTATGATAGACAAGACAATACTACCAGACAAAACAAACATACACAGAGGCACACGCATCCACACACACCGTTTCTGCCATCACCGCTAATACGTTGAACTATTTATAAACGTATAATAACTAAGTATGTGTAAATAGACTTTGTTTACTGCAAAATTAGTTCTGAAATCTGAGTGTTTTGCACTATTTTTGTTTTTTTCAAGTGAGGCGATTATCCCAAAACAAGTTTAAAATGACCAATTCTGGGCACTGATGTAGATCCTTACATAATAATATTGTTCATGGGGATAAATGAACATGAAGGTCACTCCTGAAGGCCCGGTCACATATCACCGGATAGCATAAATGGATGCACGAAAGAGAGTAACTGTTTTAATCTGTTTGAATCCGTTTAAATGCGTTTCTCGTTCGTTCCTTGTCAGGCAAGGTACGTTGTTCTATCCGGCAGAATGTTTTGTGCATGAAGATAACAGTGGAGATGACTTTCACCACCGGATAGTTTGATTTTGCAAATTTTCTCATCGCCGGGCGTCCGTCTACGCTATCTGGTGAATATGTGACTAGGCTTTTAACGATTATCTCCATGAACAATAGATATCACGTACAGATCTAGGCCAGGGACTTTGGACCAGACAGAACTATCTTAACACACCCCATGGTGAACTCACACGCTGCGAATGATGAAACATTATACACCTGCAAATATTACAATGACACCAGCAGCTGTTCCTTTTCACAGGTATGTTTAAAGCTTGTTTAAACTGCTCTCTCTAAACTCAAAGCATACAAGCCTCTCATCCATCCAATGCTCTGCAAATAAGAACATATTGGCATGTAGAGGGGCACATGGGGGGGGGGGGGGCACATGGGGGGGCACATGGGAGGGGCACATGTCCCATCCCCCCCAATAATTTCACAAAAACAATCACACATGTCTTCAAAGTATGTTACACAGACAAAGTATGATGTATAAGTCTCTCATTCATGAATTTACTCTGCAAATATGAAACCCAAATATTTCTCTAGATGATTGCAATACAAATCTCTCAGCTTTGCTCTAGAGATAATAAAAACAGTTTTAGCTTTAAATAAAGCATGGAGCATGCACATACAAATTAATATTGGTCAAATTAAACAAAAAATGTTGATGGTGGTCCTTTCTGGCAATTAAAGGGATTAAAGGGTAACATTGTCCAAATCCTCAGAATCCAATTGGAATTCTAGCGTTTTCCTCATACCTTGTTGTATTCGTATTTACAATAAAAGCATGGGACAGGTTTTGGTTTTTCAAATTTCCCTTTCGTTAAAAAGATATTTACAATTGAAGTGTTCAGATGTTAAATTATCCACTGGACCGCGAAAACCGTGTACAAGGTGTGTGCAATGAGTTAGTGAATATCACTTTGCATTTTTGATCATTACTCGGCCAAATAACGTCCATTTGACTTGGAATTTTCGCACAATACCCTGTGGACATATATAAAATGACAATCATTGTACCAACCATTTATCACTTTTTGCACATGTCAACAAAGTTACTAGATCCCTTTAAAACAAAGTATCTTGTTCATGGCCTAAAACAAAGAAAATATGATCATTTTAGTAAATAGCAAACATGAATATTGTAAACGTTGCTGCCCCAAAACTAATTTGGTGTGGGTCTGAGCCAGAGGGCCAGAGGTATTGTAGCCTTAATATTCATTTATGATTTGTAAAAGAAATTATTTTAATAAATTTGTTGGTGTCTCATTTTCACTTTAACACTTTGTGCGCTGTGCAGTAGATCCCCCCCGTCGCCAGATTATTTTAGGCGCGCGCCGCACGCACCGTTGTCTGTGACTAGAGTCGAACAAAGCGGGCCGCTGGAGTCGAACAAAGCGCTCAAAGAGTTAATATAGGTATTCAAGGCTTTATCTCTCATACGAACATGAGCATAGAGCACGTTTGCTTCTTCAAATACATGGCATTTCATGGCATTGGCAGTGTCCTTGTCAAGTCCTAGAAAGCCAATGTTACATATTTGCCACACACAAATTATTGCAGACGAAAAAACCCTGAAACTTTTTTTTTTATTGCGGGAAGTTGTAACATTGAATAACATGTTTTATCTAGTTTGGTTTTATGGAAAACGTGATCAAACAAACATACACACAAACTTACAAACATATATTCACATTTAGGTAAAAGTTCTGCTCATACAGACACACACACACAAACACACACACGCACTAACAAACAGACATCAATACTTCTAATCAGGCTATTAACCCAGATAAACTCACGCAAACCCCATCACATTTGACATCTTTGAACAAACAGGTTTCCAACAGATGTTCACTCTCACACCTTTGTAACGCCGCTACCATACTTGTAATGTGCCAACATTATAGATTAGAACTACTATTAAAACAGTTTAGAATATTGCTTACAAATATGAAATGTGTTATTGTTTGATTATGCTTTGATATCTGTGTACATAATGACAATTTGAACAGTGTTCCATCAATTTAACTCCATAGATCAATTTGCATGTTCAGTCAGTTTAGATAAATAACTTGTTTGAAAATTGAAACATTGGTCAAACTTGAGGATTTGTTGAAGGCAATTTTTATTTGGAATAACACCTTTTCACCAATTTATTAAAAAGGGAATTTAAAAATCTAAAAAGTTGTGGGAAAAGACTAAAATAACTTGACATCTTCTTTAGATTCTGACCACTTCACATGTATTACCCCATTTTAACCCATTCTCTGCCCCGTTGCAGAAAGTTTACACATCATTGTATTTAAGTCAGATTAGGTGTTCTAGATACACAAATCTGATTGGTTGAAACATGCAAATTCTCTGAGTTACAATCAATTGTAACTAACAATCGATTGTATTTCTTTCCGCAACAGGGGCCAGGACTTATTTATTTTGCTATAACATGTAATCTCCATAGACGCAAGCCCAAGTACTTTCGGACCCAGACCTTAACAGGTCAACCGTGCCCTTCCAAGTTCTGAAATCCCTTTAAACTTCGCACTAAGCAGACCAGGTTCCTGTAAGCAAAGGGTTAAGAAAATCCCCATAATACACTATCTGAGGTTAATGGAGAATGGTTATTTTACTAAAAAGGACAATTATCTTCAACGTATTTTTGTTTTTGTTTTACATTTTCCATTTGTATACACCGTTATTTATTTAAATTGACTGAACAAACACATACATCTAAGCAGTTCAACTGATGGAATTCTGCTCGAAGCTTCTGGGTCACAACTAGAGGCTAGATTCTTGTGTTTTTTCATCATATCTATTTTTAAACACATTCAATCAACTGAACAAGCACAAACATACATTATTTAATTGATGGAATATTGTTTAAATTGTCCGGGGTCAAAAGGCTACAGGTATGGAGAGAGAAGTTAAGATAGAGCAAAGAAGAAAGAGAGGTACTGTATAGATAGACAAATGAGAGAGGGGAGGAAGATAATACAAAAGACGGGACTTTAGATACAAAGGGAAATCAAGTTGTGGTAAACAGGAGGAGTGAACAGGGTGAGAGAAGGGAAAGGCAGACACAGGGGGAGCAGAGCGAACAGGATAGATGTAAGAGCAGAAACATACAAGCACAGAGACATGAGGGGAGATGAATAGGGAGAGAAAGAGGGAGGAGAAGAGAGTAAAGGGGGAAAGATACATGAGAAAAGACTGAAAGGGACACAAGAGAGGAGATAAAGGTGCAGGTAGAGAGGGAGGAGAAATGGTCGAAAGAAACATTTGGGAAAGAGAGGAGGCGAAGAAAATGAGTGGAGCAAAGCGAGAACATTGGTGAGAGAGGAGGGGGGGGGGGGGGAGACAACAGAGAGAAGCAAGAGAGAGAAGCAATCAAATCGTCAGAAGGAAGCCTGACCGGGATACCTCTGCTTCTGTCCCGCCTCATGCCAGGCCTCCGATCATTCACCTCTCTCCTCCGCTCTCTGCTTAACTCTACCAATAAACATTCACTGCGCAAACTTCATCTTTAATTCAACGATTCCTAGCGCAATACTACGTGCAAAACAGATAAGTGAACTGTTCATGACTTGGTAGAGGAAGGTTTAGCCTGTGTCAAGGGGGAATGCATCTAACACCAAAATCATACAGTCTTTAATGGGTTAATCAATATCAATTAATGTCCCGTTTTGAAATTGTCCCAGCTCACCTTTGATCAGTTCAACACAATTTAATTGTTGTATGTTATAGCACACATACTTCAAAGACCCAAGCCCTAGTATCATCAACAGGTTAACCCGTTCCCTACGAGTTTCTGAAATCCCCATAGACTTTGTACACAACCCACTCGGTTGCCGTGGTCAAGGGGTTAACCTGTTCCCTACAGTTTATGAAATCCCCATAGACTTTGTACACAACCCACTCGGTTGCCGTGGTCAAGGGGTTATTAAAGTGTTCCTGGCACACACTAAGCATGACAGTGCAATGGCCCTACAACATTCAGCATCTAGCAGATTAACCCATATAATACACAATACAATTTGCCTATAGATAATGTTCATGGATTTGTCATACGTAACAGCCAGTTTTAGCCAAAGTATTTTGGGAAGCAGTATTGAATGTGTTAAACCATTGACAACGAGTGGATGTTGGTAAAACATGCATATTTATCAAGCCATGGCTTTTATTCCTCGAGCACTTTTTGTGAATTATAAATTGATATATGAAATGAATAAATGGAACTCTCCAAATACCCTTGCCGGAGTAATTTTTTTTTAGAGCAGTCGTGAATGGGTTAACATTACGTGTCCAGCCTCTTGGCCTTAATTGACCAAGACAGGTTGGTTCAAGGCCGCTCCTTACTCTAAAGGTCAAGTTTATATTGGACCACTCTCCTTCTCTCTAGAGGCTAACATTTGAAGACCCTGGTTTGGTAATATTTGTTGGTGGGGTTCTGGTGCAAGGTGTTTCCACATTTTCACAAATACAGTATGGGATTTCAGACTGTATTATAGTCCTGCTTTACTTGATTCTTAGCTAACATTTTAAAAAGAACCATCACCCAAAAATAATATTTTTATCGATGAAATGTAATTTAGTTTTAGTAGTCCATTCCAACCAAAATGAATTGCGTGGTGGTCCCCTTTTATTCTGGTATGACACAACATGATGGTGGTGGTGGCCAGGCGTAAGGTGTGAAAGTTTGTTTGGGTTCCTATGAAATTAGAGATTTATTTATTACACATATTAACCCCTTGACTACAGGAACTGGGTGGGTTGTGTACAAAGTCTATGTAGATTTCAGAATGTCAAAGGGAACAGGTTAATATTTAGGTGCAAGAGTTTAAGCATTTCAAGGTTGAATTCACTGATATCTGCTCGCTCCGTTCCACACCTTTTCAAGCAAACAAACCAAATCAACCATGTCTGGACGAGGAAAATTTGTGTTGAATTTGTCTCCTTTTAATGATTAAAATTATTGAGGTAACCCTTCAAGAATGTGTGTTATTTAAAATCAAGTTGTCTTTGATTGGTTGGAGCAGAGGGTACTTCTCAACCAATCTAGATCTTCTTTCGATAAACAAATATTAGAATTAATATAATATTCGCAGCACATATTTACTGAGATGCAGCACTTAGAGACCGCTCCAAAATCATCCTTTAAAATTGTTTATCTTGATACAAATAAGAACAAATCTCTGGAGAAGATAATAAGGACCCTTGAATGTGCACGCTCAAGCATTTCCCTAGTAGTTAATTCTTTGGAAAAACGCTCAAAACACTCACATTTTCAAGTACTACTAGAGAGAAAAGAGAAAATACCAACAAAAACGTTACGGAGGAACACTAAATGACTCTTAACCCAATCAAGACTGAAGCAATAATGTATAATATGTATTCTCTATCGGCCACAGTTTTGGAACCAGTCCTGGTCCCCGTTGCAGAAAGTGATACAATCAATATAAATACAAATAATTGTAAGTCAGATCATGTGTTCTCAATGCGCAAATCTGATTGGTTGAAACGCGCAAATTTTCAGACTTACAATTAATTGTAACTTATAATCAATTGTATCTCTTTCTGCAATGGGACCCTGAAATGGTTAAACTATACTTTGGAGCATATTCAAGTTCATTCTTGTTGACGCTGGGCACTGGAGAAATACAAAGAAATAGGGGAAACACCGAACTAGAGGAACAGAAAGAAACAAAGTGTCTCATATGGAGAGGTCTTACGTGTAATACATTGAGGGATATGAACAAGGGGCCGGAAAGAATTCTTAAAAAGAGAGAAATTTGCAGAAATCATAACAAAGTAAGAAATATTAGAGACTTCAAACAAGAAGTCCTCAAGTCCGGAAGATTCTATTAGCATTATGAAGTTACCCCTCTGAATCTTGAGTATCATCAACAAAATTGTAGACTGTGCACAAAGTCAATGAATTTTTAGGGATTTATAAACAGAACTTAACTCTTACTTTTTCCGATCTAGCATAAATTTGCCCTACAATATCCACATAACTGAGCTTCAATATCTAGTGTTAAAACATTCAGGACTGTTCCCGAAAAAACTTGGACTGGAGTCTATGGAGAATACATGTTATACCGTCATCCCTCAGTCTTGAACGGGTTAAATATACATGTACATGTATGTGCCCAGGGCAAGTAAAATGTCATAAATTGTCTAGTTTGCTTGCCCGATCAGGCAACTAAACAAGTGTTCAACTACAAGATAACAATTACATTTCATACGTGTAAATCTCATCTATAAGTAAAAGTGCAAGTAAATTTGATATTGGGGCAAGTCAAATGTAAAAGTTAATGATTTTACCTGCCTGTAAGGGCCAGTAGAGAAAACAGTTTGTGTGGAGATTTATACCAAAAACCAATCATCTTGTCATCTTGAAAGGGTTAATAATTAATTTGAAAAAAGTGAATGTTTGTGTCATAGAACCTTTAGGGTGAGGAGGGTATCATATGATTGTTGTTGACTCGTAGAATGATGAAAAATTCATTTCCCTCACACCCCGCGAATCGTTACAGCTCGTATTATGTTCCTGATTTATTACACCAAAGCTCGGAAGAAAAATCCACAAGTTTGAGATTCAAAATAAAAGAAATGTACGATGAATTCACAAGCTTGAGATGAACGATGATTCAATTGATGAAGAAATGAAGAGGTTTTTAATCTAAAGCAAAGATATTCAGATTGGATGTTTTTGGATAGTTCTTCCCATATTTCAGCGGCTGATATATCATTTGGTAATATTATCCCCTAAAGTGCTACTACCAGTCAATAGTAAGATTCAGATGTCTTCACATTAAGACGTTTCTTACTATTTCCTGGATCTTTTCCCGTTATAGTTCTGGCTGAGAAATTATGACAATCTAATTTTTATTGGCTGATTATTATTTGACTATTTTATTTCCCTAGGGCACCCCCACCAGTCATCAACCTGCAGTTAACGACCATCATAAGGAACATTACGCCAGATTACATTTCATTTTTGGAATAAGAAATCCTGGCAAAATAATAATTACATTCAATTCTCCTTTAGAAGATTTATATTTCTTTCTAACTTGGGGGTTTATATAGCTTCTCTTCTCCATATTCATGCATGAAATGTATATTCCTTGCACAAACGAGGGAAGTATACATGTATTTTATGTTTCTGATCGCAAGTAACCCCAAATGCCCTTACTGAGCGCAAGCTACTGGTGAGATCACACATATCACAAATAAAGAGCTCTTTTAACAAAATTGTATAAAGTAAAGTGTATAATAGACAAGTTTGGCATACACTGTTCTTTATTTGTAACAGACTATATTTACTGTTGGAAACAAAAAATGAAAAGTGTTTGTTGTAACATTGACATCTCAACAAATTATCACTTTTCAATGAATATTGTATGTATTTCTCATTTGAAATTGACACTAAATATTGTATTATTACAACTTTAAAATGTAAAGTTTTAATAAATTGTACAATTTTCTAAAATTTAGTTTTAACAGTAGTGGGTCATATTGTTGCAAAGTAAAAAAAAAAAACAAGTATTATAAAATCAAATGCAGTTAACCTGTTCCCTACTAGTTTTTGCAATCTCCAGAGAGTAAATACAGGACTAAACAGGTTTCCATCTATACACGTATTCGGTTTCGGTGATTTTTATACATGCCGCCACCCCCCTAGAGCCCCCCAGTTAAAGTGCACTCGTACTGCGCGCAATAAGGAAGTAGGCCGACTTTCATGGGTGAATGGTGTGCATAATCTGCCTCGGGATGGGAGAAAAGGGTGCGCGGATGCCAAAACTTGTAGAGAAGCCCCTCCGGTCATTGCGGAGCACGTAGGGGCGCACTTCCATGAAAGGCTGCCCGTATTTGTGTATAGGCAAGGGGTTAACCTGTTCCCTACTACATGTTGCAATCTTCATAGAGTTAATACAGGCCCCACCAGGTAGTTTCCCATAGGCAAGGGGTTAACCCGTTGCCTACTAGAGTAAAAATCTTGCAAAACAATGCAAAAACAACACCAATAGTGAGGATGACAACATGAACTTCAACATATTTGGGGGAATAATGAGCAACATTAATGTCTTCCAAAGTCTAATAAAGTGCATGAATGTTCTACTTAGTATAACAAAGAGTCAACTCTTGCAAAACAATGCAGAAACAACACCGATAGTGAAGATGACAACATGAACATTAACAAATTTCAGGTGAATAATGGGTAACATTCATGTTTTCCAAGAGTCTCATTTAGGTGCATGAATCAAGAGTCAAATCTCGCAAAACATTGCAGAAACAACACCAATAGTGAGGATAACAACATGTTCATAAACATATTTCAGGCGAATAATGAGCAACATTAATGTCTTCTAAGAGTCTTGTTTAGGTGCATGAATGTTCCTTATCAAGAGTCAACTTGTTTACAACTTTTGGAACAGCAGCATAGTCAGGGTCAAACATTACCAAGCAGGGAAGGGGGGGGGAGAGAGGGCAGGAGAAGGGGTAAGACAGGGGCAGGACAGGGGGCAGGAGAAAGGGGGAAGGGGGCAAGAGGGGGCAAATGGGGGGGGGGGGGGGATGGACACGTTTTCATATTGAGGGGGGGATGGACATGTTTTCATATTGAGGGGGGGGGGGGGGGGAGGGGGACAATGAGAACACATATAGAAAACACTTTTTTCTCTATAAATTCAATTAATTTTAATTCTCCCCATAAAGCAGCGGGAGTGGGCAAGACTTCCTACTTCATAGGGTTGATGGTAGGTAACAAGGGGGAAGTCAAGGGGGGAGGGGGGGGGGGGGGCAACGTATCCCCTGTTAACCATTGTTAACCCATACATGACTGGCCCCAACATACTCAGGCTGGGGTCTACAGAAAATGTGTATTATGCCAAAATCAAACAGTCTTTCACATGGTAATAATTTATTTTGACTTTTTTTTTTTTAAATAAAAGTTTGACATTGCACCTCTTGAAGGAGAGCATCATTATTGTCAGTGCCATCCACATGCTACAAACTTGGTAAATCTTAATTATTTGACAAAAACAACCACTTACAGGTCTAATAAAACAAATTGATGAAATATTCATTAGCACCGTACCAAAGTACGGTGCTAATGAATATTTCTCAGAAGTGTATTGTGCCAATAACAACAGACTGTAGGATATTGGTTACAATTCTAAGCCTGATTATTCTCAGATTCAGGCTTCTGAAGCCAGAAAACATTTGGGATTAATCACTCTTCAATATCAAACTAAAAAGTCAATACAAAATATCTAAAAGCAACAAGGGTTCTTAACCTTTTTAACCTGTTCCCTATGAGATTCTGAAATCCCCATACACTTTGTACATAGCCTACCTGGTTCCCGTAGTCAAGGGGTTAAATTGTATCCCAAACGTAAGGTAGAAGACCCAAAATGAAAGCGCTGAACATTGATATAAAACATTTATTCCACACACCATCTTCCTATTCAGGACAAACCCAGAAAACTAAGTTGCGGTCTTTGGAAAATACAATATATAGCAATATCAAACCATCAAACTGAATGCCTACAAATTCTACGATTACAAGAATATTCACTGAAAGCACATTGGAGAGCACTGAAAGCACATTGGAGAGCACTAAAGCTAGTATCCTATATGCATTCCCTATGCCAAGAGGGTACAAAAGAATAGTAATGTGACTACAAGCACTAGTATCGAGTAATAAGTCCCTTTCTGTTCTTCATAGAATATTATCCACTTTCTGTCCTTTTCACCATGCTAGACAAGCACTAGTAGCGATTCTGCCAAAGCCAAACGCAACACCGCAGCTTTGAACAAAAGTAGTTGGCACTAGCAGCCAACTCCCTGATCTGCGGCACCATGCGTGCCCCAAACTCCCCAGTGGCATCAGCCAGCAGAGAGGTCATATCCCCGCTCTCCAATCACAGCCACCTCGTAAACGGCCTCCACAGACCTTGCGTGTCTACTACGCTGTGCGTGCATCTGTTCACGGCCTCCAAAGGCTTTGCGTGTCTACACTTTGCGTGCACCACACGTGTTCACGTATGAACTGCTGTGAAAAGGAGAAACTTCCTCTCTCAACAAAACTCACTCTCTCTCTCTTTCCAGGTCCCCTGTCCCTAAATTTTCTGTTAAAGTGATCCATAAACTTTGTCAAATTCAACCGAAATCACTTGAAGCTTTCTCACTTCGCTTGTACCGTGTTGTTTGGCTTATGGTGGTAACAGAAGAATGAAATGGGTTTTGATTTGTCAAACCTTCTCTAATTATAGAGATATTTAAGGTTGAATTGACAAGCGTTCAGGAATGCTTTCCCATTGTAGTCATTGTATCCTCATTCTGATAAAATGAACAATAAGAGATACAAATCTTACATCAAATTTCCACCTTTTTTTACTAGGTAAACATCATGTTTTTTCTATGAAAATATCCCACATCATTCAGAATAATCTTACAATGATATTGGTATATGATTGAAGTCTCAAATATCACTTTCAGGAAAACAAAATCTTCTGAAGTTAATGGATCACTTTAAGGATGTTTTGAGATCACACAAATTCTCTCTCTTTTTCTACTTGGTCCCTTGTCCCTAAACTTTGGATAAGGACGCTCAAGATCAGGATATACCGCGACTTTCTATTTCTAGTGCTTAGCTGCAATATATTCCCACCTCTGACAGGCCCATAATACCACGCTACATTTCAATTTTAATGGATATTATTTTGGGTTAACCTCTACTTCTTTTTCCCCTGAATGTTTCCTGATAATGTGTGATAGAAAAAAAAAACATTTTAATTTACAAATTTGGATAAGGAACAAAGATGTGGATAACGTGGATAAGAAAAAGTGGAAACTGAAACACAACGAGAAATTAATGTATGAGGAGAAAATTAATTGGCCCCCAAAAACATGGATGAGGAAAAAGGATGTGGATAAAAAAAGAGGAAACTGCAAAACAATGTAAAACTGATGTATGAGGAGAACAACAAAGTAGCAAAAAAAAGGGGGTTCATACTAAATGTACCACAGATTAAAAATGGGAGGGGGACATGGTTCAAAATGGAGGGAAAAAGATGAGTGAGAAAAAAGAGACACAGAAATTATATACTGTATATGCCTGTTTTCTAAGAATGAGTAAAAAAATTAATAAAAGGGGAGGAAAAAACGCAGTAGGGAACCACAGCGATTAAGTGGAAATGTACAAATCTCATGTTTAAGTTGTAAATGATTTCCTGGCTGGCTAAACACATAACATTTTCCTTTCACCCTCGTTGAACCAGATTTTTGTACGACTTGTGGGTCATTACACATGGTTGGTTTGCCGAGGATTACAAATGTAGGCAATGAGCATGGTAGAGTACATGTATGCACATAAAACTGCCAAATCCTCGGTATCACTGAAGCATGAGCTGATTAGAGCATCATTTGTTAGGAAGACACAAGGACGGGGAGGAGGACATGAATGAGGGGAAGAGGAGGATTAGCACGAGAGATAAATCAGGGTAGATGGTGGAGAGATAAGATGTGTGTAGTAGCAGTAGGATGAGAGAGAGAGAGAGAGAAAGATGGTAGTAGTACGAGAGGAGAGGAGAGGACGGGCATGAGAGGTAAATCAGGGTAGATGGTGGGGAATATAAGATGTGTGTAGTAGTAGTAGGATGAGAGAAAGATGGTAGTAGTATGAGAGGAGAGGAGAGGAGAGGAGAGGAGAGGAGAGGAGAGGAGAGGAGAGGAGAGGAGAGGAGAGGAGAGCGGCTAGCAGCTAGCGGCTAGCGGCTAGCTTGCAACTAGCTAGCGGCATGCTGTATAGGCGAGCTCTGCTGAAATAAGCTCGGGGACTATTCACGCATGCTAACTCACATGCTTAAAAACTGCTGCCCGCTCTCAATTTCACCAGAGATCGCCTATCAAGCTTGCCGCACGGAAGCCGCTAGCTTGCGAAACACATATTTCTGTAGGGGAGTGTGCAATTTGAGGAATGATGTACAGAACTTTGTGTGGGTTTGCATTTTGTTAGGAAAGATTATTTTATCAAATAAAAGGCAATGTGATAGCAAAGTCATCGAGAAGAGAAGGAAGAGATGATGATGAAGCAGATATTTAGGGGAAGAAAGAGGGGATTAAGGTGAAGAAAGGGAGGATCAATATGATTAGAATTAAGAATTCATTCATTAATGAGAAAGAGTATTCACGACTATAATATTGATGGTGATCAAGATGAATGATATCATAAAAATGATAATTCACATTATGGTATGATTACGATTATGACGCTTACTAAAGAAATTGATGGATATTTTTACGATAACGATTGATCGGATGATATATGCGCTAGTGATTAAAAGAAAAAGATAGGCAGATAAAGAAAACGATAACGAAACTGAAAAAGTACAGTTGAAAGCAATCAAGGTCAGGAGCGAAAATGACCGAAAAGTTCTCACCAGATTAACTGATCTGAAATAAAAGTTTGCTTCCACCGGGCTGCCTAACAAAAGCGAATGATGAAATGCAACAAAGACCGGTCCAACGATGCTCACGGTCGCATAAAACCGCCGACATGCGTTATTTATTGCCGCGGAGACGATTTGTATGGGAGGTAGAGGATCCATACGCCCGCGGTTCACGGGTCAACGAGCAAAAATCCCACCCCTGCGGCCACAAAGCGGCCTGCTTGGCTTACAACGCTTAACCTTTCCCGCTGGTACGATTGTGCCCCATCGTTCAAAAGATAAATAATAAGTGCGATAAATCGTGAACGGACGTTTGTCTTATAAAAATGTTTGCTTTGCTATCAAAATAGTAACAAAAGAGGGGATTTAAAATGCGGTGATTCCAAATCTACAAAATTGATGGAAAACATAAACGGTTACGGTGATAAAAATCAAAGAACGCACTGTAGGCCACTTGTCGCCTTACGTGCTATAAAACTTGACCTCATCATTCAACAGCAAAATGAGAAAGATAGTAAAGAAAGAAAGGAAAAGGGCATTTAAGAACATAATTATACCGATTCCTTATGCCTACATTGAGCGTTTCATTAACAATCAAAACAGTTCAGTATGCTAAAAGACTGAACACTTGTGTTTGCGAACCAATTACGACAGACATCTTTAATCGTTATTAAATATTGCTACAGTTTACGGCAAAGGTCAGTTCTTCGTTTAACTTGACCGCAGAGATCGTAAATCCAGACCGCTCCTATCAAGGTATGTAATACTTTGCAAAGTTTTGCACTTTGCGCCATGTTTAACCTTTCCTATATGAAAGAATAACTCCATGATTTAAAAAGAAATGCATTAAAAACAGTTAAATCCAGTTACAGGGCATTTCCTCAATAATTAATCAATTTCTTTTGCAAACAGATCGTTAGATTGTCGGATGTTTACTTAACAAATTAAACATGGATAATTGAACGGTCAATGTTGTAACAATAAAAAAAAGAAAAATTTATTGGGAAATTTAATCCTTAAATTGTCATTGATGCTTCTCATAAAGCCAGATCAACCTTTGTGAAACTCTTTACCTTCTAGCTATAAAAACTCATGACCACATCATTCTAGAAAAATATGAACATAAAGTGCATTTCTCAACCAAAGGAGCAATAAATTGCACTTGCAAAATGTTTGCTTTCCAATTACATTCAAATAAACTATACATTTTATGTTATTACAGTTGAAAGATTGAGCTATCAAACATGACCACACCATCGTTAAAAACATCATAAAACCGGACCACGCTTTGCGCTCGCTTACCTGCGCTAATAAACCATCTTTGTAGATCATTTTGGCCTCTGACAGAGATTTTGCTAGGACCACAATCTTAGTCCCCTAACTGACCCTCGATGAACTATAGATAGGATAGTCCTGAATATAATCTGGGATTAATATAATGTTTGTTATACAGCAATCAAATAGTCTTCAATCATTAAAAACTTACAAGGTAATTCGAACAATTTCATATTTTTTTTTTTTTTAAGCCCTTCACTTTTCAAACAGCGGTTGCTAACTTGCCTCCGCTTGCATCAGCAATTGCATGAGTTACTGTTACAATGTATATTTTTCTTAATTGTCTAAAGGTTTATTTCTACATTCATACGACAAACACCTTTTAAAACTTAACTTTACAAATCATTCCTTCAGACTACCCTTAATGCCAAGTTTAATCTGTCCCATATCATATCATTCTTACACCTGTTTCATCCTAGGGAATTTCAATTCTATAAACTTAACCCATTGCCTACGGGAACCTGGTTGGGCTAGTTTTAACTCTATGGGGATTGCACAATCTAGTAGGGAACAGATTAACCCATTGGAAATTGCCTATAGATGTGATCCTTGTGTACAACATATTAACTCAATGGGGATAGCAAAGTGTAGCAAGGAAAAAGTTACGTGATATGTATGAACAAAATAACTAATCGCATATTGTCCTTACACATACAGCTTGGCAAACTTTCATAGCTGCACACATAAAATATTTCGCTAAGTGGTAAGTATAACTCAGATCCGCTAAAACGTAAACCCAATTATGTCAGGTTCAAGAGACTATATCATGCTGAGTTTCTATGAAGAATGCATGCTATTTTAGGAACACAACTAATTCGTCTTTAATCGGCTCATTAAATACAATGCTATCTGGCTGAAGTCTATGAGAAATGAATTGATACTAGAAACACAACTAATATGTAGTAAAGAATTGTCCACTTCTGAAAACCCCCACTTAAACCAGGGTCCAAGACATATGTGACCGGCAATAGCAAAACCTGGTACTTGTCTGTAAAAATAAAAATGTAGATTTTCATACCATTAGAAAAGCCTCATCACAAGTTATCATTTGATGCTTTGTTCTAACTAATTTGTCAATAATTGGCGAAGATAGGATTGTTTCAATTTTACAATTATAGGGCTTTTACACACATCATGTGAACTCAAAATGCCCATTTCTTCAAAACATAAAATACCGACAAGTGCCGGGTTTTGCTATAGCCGGTCACATATCTCATGCTGAAGTATATGACAAATGCATGCTATACTAGCAACACAACTAATTCGTCTCAATGGGTTGAAATAGAATTGTCCACTGCTAAAATGTCAAAAGGTCACCGAGTCCGAATCTAACTTGACCGGGCCGCAGGTGAGTCATAGAAACCGGACAGCGTTCGTCTTTGTGCCACGTTACTACTTCCCGCTTTCAGACATGGCCGCTTCGTTTTTTTTAAAGAAAATTATTATAAAACGTATACCGCAGAAAAAAGTTTGTCCTCGGCAATTAGATCGAGATATATCGTATAAAGAGATTGCAAGTTGTATGGCCGTTTCGTATAATTGTTTTTTTATTATAAAACGTAAAGTTAAAAGTATGTCCTCAACAATTAAACCAATCTCTAGTGCATAGAGATTGCTAGGTTGCCCATTCAATGTGCTTGCGTATTAATTGTACTATAAATTGCAAATCGCAAATAGTCTTAGAAATATATATTTTTTAAAGGTCGTTAAAAAATGGCAACTGTATTTAATCCGCAATCAATGACAACACCATAAACGTGATTGCACATCAATTATACTATAAATTGCAAATAGTCTAAGAACTGTAAAGTTTTAAAAGGTCATTCAGTCATTTAAAAATATGGCAACTGTATTTAATCCTTGTTCAATGACAACAACATAAATGTGATTACATTTTACTGCTCTCTCAATGTCGGAGCCTGCAGCGCTCGCTCGCTCGTTCGTTTACTTGTGCTCAAATGATTTTTACGACGCTCAGGTCAATCCACAGGGGCAAACACCATACATTCAGCATGCGCAGCCAAATGCTCCTCGTTATGTTTAACGACAATTGGAAAATACAGGTAGATCGGCACAGTATTTGTGTAAATACCCAACCCCCTCTGATTGCACTTTGTACATTCACCTTCTTAAACACACACTGGTTCCCTCGTGTACGATTCAAATTAAACCATTAATAGTCATTGCCTGCTTGCTTTGAATGACTACATTCAGCTTCTTCAATACAGAGTCATTCCCCAGTGTATGATTCAAATTAAACCATTAATAGTCATTGCTTGCCTGCTTGCTTTGAATGACTACATTCAGCTTCTTCAACAAACACTTATTCCCCAGTGTATGATTCAAATTAAACCATTAATAAACCAAGCCGGTTCTTTCCTTTTCTACATTCACCTTCTTCACAACACACACTGATTCCCTTGTGTATGATACAAATTAAACCATTAATAGTCATTGCCTACCTGCTTTATACGACTATGTCCTTCGTAGTACAAATGGACAGAAAATTGCGGAGCAATTAAACATAGCTACCTTGATACACTCACAAACAAAATGGATACTCGTGAACAAATCATGTATATCTTGGGCGACTACAGTACACCTTTGCGGAAAAAATAGCTTATAACGCACCGCAGTAGGAAAAAGTTCATGCACAGTCATGCAAGGCCTCGTACATAATTCTTTGTATTTCTTGCAATTAATAAATGCTATATAAATGTTGATTTAATTGGTACATAAATGTTGATTCAATTAATTGGTACATAAATGTTGATTCAATTAATTGGTACGTAGTAAAAGAAAAAGCCGCAACATTACATTCCGGTTGACCTACGATGTATTTGATTGAACCTGAGGTTGAGCGCAGCAAGAAGAATCATTGAAACGTCGCTAAAAAAATTACCGCCGTTGTATACAGATGGTAAACTCGTGCACTTACAGTTACCGGCAAGGCCGCACATAGAAGTTCATCGTTCCTTCGTACTAACATTTACGACATAATCTCCTTTTAATTGGTTTAGTGTACGAAAGGAAATCGTAGCGTTAACTTACCCAGTTGTATCCGATTGAACCCGCAGTTGATGGCCGCGGACAGGATCGCCGAAACGCCTCTGAATATTTGCCGTCGATGTTTGCGCAGTGCCGATCGCTCCGATGTTTCCGAAAGGCAGGTCCGCATGCAATGTGACGATGCTTGTAGTGCCGGTAGTGTAGGCCCCCAACGGCGAGTGGTAAAAACTGCTACAGCAGTGCACAGCACCAATGACACCACACTACACCACACTACAGCACACAACGCAGCTCCACATGGGCAGCCCAGCTAGCTCCTAATCCTATTCACACAGACTCCAGCCTGATGATGCCTGCAACTCCAAAACAGGGCCAACCGATGAACTTGGCTCCCTTCACGGCGTAAACAAAACAAAAAAGACACAGAAAAGAAAAATGATCCAAGTATGAGTGCACAGAATAATGTATATCTCCAAAAGATGTTTCCTTAATTAGTGATAAGATCAGCAAGAATAGTGGATAGTACTCCAATACCAGTCCCATACAGCTATAGTGGATAATGTAAATACAGAGAGACGTATGTATGTATTGATGTGATGCTTATGTACATACTATATGGTCATGAGTATCGCACCCCACCGTACCGTTCCGTACGCCTCTTACTATTTATGTTTACAAGGAGGCACAAAGTGCAATGCAATATCGCACAAGCGTGCAATAAATGCGGGCAGCTATCTTTCTACGATGGGACAGGCTGCCCGTACCGTACAGCTTGTGCTCATTCAATCAGTCACTCGGCTTACGATCGAACGCAAGCATTTCCAGAGCTCTCTCTCTATACTCTAAAAAAATAACTGATCACCAAAGCATGCATGCATGCGTACGTGATGAATGGTCTGTTCCCAGAACACTAGCTGCCTATGCTACTATATGCTATATGATATGAAAGAACACATATCAAAGTTCTTTTGGTAGCTCGATGGTGGGTTTTATTGAATGCTCAAGTTCGGGCTGAGCCTGGAGGCGACATAGAGAGAGCGTGGGCCGGGTGGACTCCATGTGTGATGATGGTTTGTAGGTTAGGAGTAGACTCCAATGTCCAGACCCTAATTGCATTTAATCACACACTCACATATCATACTAGTGATATTCAAAACATATTGATTTCCTTTAATATATTATCAAAACATATATATGTATGTTCATAATCATATTTAAGTTATGATTAGACTCCAATGTCCAGACCCTAATTGCATTTAATTACACACTCACATGACATATCATGTACTAGCTAGTCAGTGATATTCAAAACATATTGATTTCCTTTAAGATCAAAAACATAAATATGTATGTTCATATTCATAATTCAAGTTATGATTAGACTCCAATGTCCAGACCCTAATAATATTTAATCACACACTCACATACATTTTATATGGAATATAACAATACCTCTAGTTTAATAAATATTCATTTTATATACCGATGGACATAATTCAAAACATATTCCTCTATGTCAAAACATGATATTTATATGATTCAAAATTAGGTTATGATTAGCCTTTGATGTCCAGACCCTAATTGAATTCATATGTAAAACAATGCCTGTATATTCTTCTTCTTTTTTTGTTACAAATGAATATAAGTCAAAACATATTTCTTCTCTAAATCAAATCATATGTATGCTCATATTCATATGGTTCAAAACTAGGTTATGATTAGCCTTTAGCCCTAAAAGTTTAGATTCCAACTGAATTAATTCACATACTCACATATATACAATGCAAATATTGCCTGTCTATTCCTTTTTAAAGTCAATATAACTCAAATCATATTTGTTTTATATCAAAGCATGTTCATATTCAGGTGTTTTTTGTTTTTTTAGGTTTTGATTAGCTAGCCTTGAGAGTCCAGACCCTAAGTGAATTCACTCACTGTATGCATGTCTACATTACACATGCATACAGGAATGTCTGGAAATATTTTGCTATACTAAATACATGAAACTCAAGACATATCCCCATATATTCCAATACCCTAGGTTCAAAGTATTCTTCAACAAAACATTATTGAATGCAGGGAAATCAAGGTCGCCCGTTGGTGATTTCATAATAACAATACATCCGAATACATTGTGTTCACTCGACCATGTACACCCTCTAATAGATTGCAAGTCATTTGGTTCAAAATGTACTCTGTTCATAATCCAGGAATCGTTACCATTGTAGCAATACACTACCAGGGCCCCGTTGTCAGAAAGAGATACAATCGATTGTAAGTTACAATTAATCGTAAGTCAGATCACGTGTGCTAGATGCGCAAATCTGATTGGTTGAAACGCGCTAATTTTCTGACTTACAATTAATCCTAACTTACAATCGATTGTATCTCTTTCTGCAACAGGGTCCTGGTGTATTTTAGAAGTAATTATTCCCAATACAACAATGTATGTCAAAATTAATTTGGCAATTGCATATTTGGGATCCAATAGTACATACATGTAGCATATGTTTGTATTGTTGTTATTTTATGACATCTCCCAGGCTCTTTTCATGTGGTTTCTCCAGGGACAAATCTGATTTGTTTGGCATTTTGAAAAAAAAATAAAATAAAATAAAAAAAAAATTGGGGGGGGGGGGGGGGGCAGGGGTAGAGTAGGGCAAAGTGGGAAGAAATTCAAATAGCACTCACACCTTCCTGTACTTAGAGGCCCCTTGCTACAACCACTGGCAATATAGTAGCACCACTAAAACTGATAAAGAGCAATGCTAAGGAACCTGTCTATAGTCATCACATGCCTACATCCCGCTGCTTGTCTCATCTCACTACAAACATGTTGTATGTACAGTCAAACTTCTTTAATAGAGGTTCCCT
>JBAMJV010002006.1:252500-266791 GCA_037951105.1 Echinarachnius parma | reverse complement strand
ATAATGCATTACTCAAATGTCCATGTTTAACCTACGGCTGGATAGCACCAATCATCATTTTTCTGTTCAAGAAGGAAAACGGCAGCCAACCATGCCTAAAAATATATACTCTCTCTCTCTCCCTCCACTTACAATGCACGCTACATGCGTTCATTGATGGACAGGGGTTTTCAATACACGTACCACCGCCGCATAGTGTAAGGTAATGATAATTCATACATAAATGCATGACATACGGCCGCAGCTCCTGTGCAAGCTTTTGTATGCAAGGACGGTGTCTGGCTTTGGTATAATAGCAGGCATTGACATAACTGACAATCTCTCAGACCCATTGACTGGCCATTATGTTGCATCGTGAGGCATCGATCTGAATCTAGGAGATCTAAGATTTTTCGTTGAGACATATTATTATTAACCTGTTCTCTCATCTGGACTCAAGTATTCATTTACTGGTAGTCTGTAGACCCGAAACAGATTTTACAATTATCATAACATTCTATATTTTCATTTTGCAGAAATGACCGGTTTAATCTATGCATGCATTGAAATTTCAAGCAATGCATAAACAATTTTAACCCATTCAAAACTATTCTATTTACTTATAACATGCATGCTACATGCAGGCTAATTCCAAGCAAAGTATCACAGTGAACATATTACCTACAAAATAATACTTCTCAGTCTGAATCCTGCAAATAGCAAGCAAGCACTTCAGCACTTCAACATTAATATTTGAGGGATTCAAATGCCAAAGAGCTTATTTTGTGGTATCACCGTGACATTTAGTCCATGTTTGCATAGAATTGTCCTTTATATAGATACCAGCCAGAGTATTTATGGGACCAGTCCCGAGGGGGTTTAAAACTTCCATTATACATCAAATACATGTACCAATTCAATACCCTTTTAATAGCATGTACATGGTATTGTTTCAAGCTATTTGGATAATATAGTTTTACCCCTGGCCATGCCCCATTCCGCAAGGCCGCGCATGCATGCATGCATGCATAGGTTCCTGTATACAGTAATCGTTTGCACTCCGAGTCTTTTCGGTGAGCCTATTTGGCATGAATAAACGTCGCACACAGTGCGTACAAACATACGCCTGATTGACTCATTGAACAGTTTTCTTGTGATCGGGATTTAGAGCGCAGTATGGATTAAGATGACAAAGAGATTGGAGAGAGATATATATATATAGCTTCAGCAAATCATTCAGAACGAAGTGGCACATTATCTGCGTAATGTTGTGATTAACATCTCTCACAATCGCACCTAGGAACCGATGGAGCTTAAATCTGTTGTAATGACTCTGAATTAGTCCATGATGTGCACAATAATTGCTCAATCTAGCTAGGTATTAACCCAGATTCCTCAAAGGTGCAACTCTTTAGGCATTCTCAATACATGTTTTATATACATGTACATTATCATCAAGATCAGTTTATAATTATGCGATCATAAAAGTTTCCTATTTTAGCTCACATATACATCAGACACATTATACAAGCTGTACCACTTTTCACAACCCCTGATACTTGTTGTTGTTCTTGTTATAAATGCTATCCAATCTAAAATATGATTTCCGCCTTCAAGGCATTCATACGCCTTCATACTTCTTCAAGGTTACCTTTAATACCTTTGGTTTGTGCCAGGTTGATATAACTTCGAACAATCGCGGATTATTGAAAAGGGTTTCTATAAAGACGTACCAATAATATAGGCCTTTTATATAAAGCTCTGTAGTTAGCAGACCAGTCTAGCAATCCAGGGGGTGTTTCACAAAGATCCTAAGATGAACTTAACTCTAAGACTTAGAAACTATGGAAAGCCGTTAGTTTTTTTTAAACAAATTTGGTTAAATTGTTAAAGGGCATGAAATGTTGATTCAAATCATTGATATTTTCTATTATCAAGGGGATGTCATGTTTTATAATTATGTAAAATTTATGAAAAGTCAAAAATACTTGCATTTTTGCTTTTGAATATTTTTTTATTCCAAGGCTACCCAAGGCTTTCCATACTTTTTAAGTCCAACTTAGAGTTAAGTTCAACTTAGGATCTGTGTGAAACACGCCACCTGAAGTCTCAGGTTCATTTCCCAGGCTTAATTGCTAATTTTCATTTACACAGTACATGTATATCGTTGGTTGAGAAAGTGGCATTCTCTACCAAAGCATGCCCACGACTTGGCATGCACAACAAAAAGAACCGATGCTCTATGCAATTTGTATAGAGGATTGATCAGTTATTTAAGTCATGCATGCCAAGTCGTTGGCATGCTTTGGTAGAGAATGCCAAGAAGGTGAAGTGGTGCTAAGTCACTCTCTGTGCTTCAGAGATGATCATGTTCTTAAAGTTTTGGTCAATATTACACAAAATGGGAAATAACTCTATAACCTAAATATAATGGCATCACATCATATGACCTACATTTACTAGTTTGTACATGTGTATGTAGAACATAATGTACATGTAGAAGAGTTTATATAACAAAACAAATAAATGGTAATTTTTGTAATTTTAAGATAAAGGTATTATAGCACAACATATTATCTTTAAAATGAAACCTTACTTTATATTGTATGAAGGTATCTTTTTTAAAGATAAATATTATTAAAAAGTATGACTTATGACTTATTTTCTTATTATTTTCGTTGCTTTTCAGCAGGTTTGAATTAGTCAAAATGTTTTTGTTTTTGTTTTGTTTTGTTTTGTTTGTTTTTTTCATTTAAACCCTTAAAAAAGCTCAATTTAGCCAAAACGTCTCCTCAATCTAACATGCATGCGAATTAGCATACAATGTTAATGTAGGCGAATTGTTACATTTGCTGGTATACAAACAGACATTCGACAACTCGGCAAAAGCTCAACTTTTTTTTCAAATAAACAATATGATCTATATGTACATTTTAAAACAATATTAATGCAATGAACCTCAACAAATTAAAATTAATTGCTACCTGGTATTTGGAACATAAAGGTCATTCAATTGTTAATACAAGGTTAATTGCTTTTAAGCTTTATAAGGGTTGGTGATATATAAAGAACTGTATTTTTATCGTTTAGTAGTAAGATATACTGTAGGCCTAGAATTAAATTTGGTAAAGAAAAGTGTTTTACCTGCTGTACATGTTTTTTGGTTGAGCAAATCTATCAAAATAATACTGCCCTAGCGGAGATGGATTTGAATTATAAATCAAAGGAATGAAATTTATTTGAAATTGCTTATTTTGTCTTTGCCATATTCTATGTGATATGTTGAGGTACACACAGAGGTAATATTTCTAAATGCGAACTCGGCAATAAAGCTCCTATAACCTGTTCTTTAGCTAGTTGGCATGAATTGACAAATACAAGTATAAATACAATTTGATACAAACATACATACATAAATTGTACAACAATGTCAGCGACATTTTGCATTTTGTATAATTTATAATGTTTTATAGTTTTAATTTAAACATAAATTTAATACTCCCATTTTATAATTACAAATACTCCATGGTTGGCTGGGTCTGTCATCAATAGGTGTACAAACTCTATGGGAGCTACAATATCCAAGACAGAACGGGTTAAATTCCATTTGCTGCGTGTGTCTGTGTCATACGTTCCATATGGAGTGGATTGGAGCTCTAGTGCAATCTGTGTTGGCATAATGAATGGGGCCATTATGGAGGGCAACATTTTACACCTAGTACTCATGTCGGTAATAGCCTATCTGTATGTACATGTACATGTACGCATCATGCAGTCCATATTAATGCTTTTCTCTCAACATATTATGTACAAGTATACTTTGTGACTGTGCACGTACACTTTGTGAATTCATATAAATATTTACCCATTGCTTATTAATGGAAAATTAAACAAATTTGACATTATCTGAGAAGGTATATGAATCATTTCAACTTCAATCAAAATTAACATCGCATTTATACATGTACATCATGTATACGTGTACTCTTAAAGGGATCTAGGGACATTGTCAAAATCCACCCACCCTTTTTTTTTCAGTTCTCATGCACATGTTGTATTCATATCACCAATGAAAGCATGAAACAGGTTTTAGTTTACCAAATTTCTCTTCAGTTATAGAGATATTTATGATTGAAGCGTTTGGAAATTAAAAGAGAAGTTATCATTTATGATTTCGTTTGTCCTAAATTGCCATGCATGCAAAAAACTACCGGCCCACTTGTGATAACCTGGAATAACTGAGAAACAATATATGGTTTGCGCGATAATTTCTGCGCTACTATTTTTCATAAACCAACAAAAAATGATAACCCTAACAAAAAAATCTCACACTTCCATTAATCCTAACCGTTACAGTATCCCTAAACCTAACCCTAACCCTTACTTTCACTGACAATGATGATAACATGGCAATATGGACCCATATATTCATAAAACCCTGCTAGCTTTAATAGTTCCATGCTTAAAAGTATTTCAAATGATACAGTTTAGCGCACAAAAAGCAGTGTAGTTCCTATTCCTCAACTAGAGTTAGCTGGTTTAGCCTTAGGTAGCCACTTTATAAAGTTAACCCTAGTTAGCAACTAAAATATCATACTACAGTGTTTAATTCTTAGCTACATCATCTAAGATAGACTTAGCATGCAACTACGCAACCAGGCTTTTATGAATATATATATGAATATATAGGCCCAAGGAAAGAAGCAAATGTAGCATCACGGTTTGTTAACACTGATCAAGGCAAGCTACATTACATGATAATAGACCTGTGGCCTTGGTATGCACAGCACGCACACGTAGATAAAGGGCAATGCAATGTCAATCATCCCATTCCAATTTGCATTCCATTTACATCACACTCATTTCATGGATAAAATTTAATACAATTACTAATAAACTGGACAAGGGTTGCCTCTATGTTCATCATTTTCTATCATCGTCGTTGTCTGTGTTCATTTTTGTCTGCTATACATACGATTCTACTGACGCACACACCTCAGCGGGGGAAACGGAATGAACTAGGTTCCGCATGATTACGATGGTCATATTTGACATAAATTATTAGATACAATTATGAATCTCCAAGCCACAATATCATGCTACAACCTTTTTTTCCTTTTTTGGGGCATACGCTTGCTAGCTATCTGTCAATGACTCCTAATAATGAGACTACCTTCGCCGCCGACTAATATCAATAGCCGACACAATCATGCTGCATATATACACACACTATACATGTACACACTCACTCTATGATGCATCTATATTAAAAAGTCCTTTGCATACCTCATTATATACTATTATTGCCTGGGCACAAGCTGAATGGTATGAAAGTGGCATTATATTAAATGGCTGTGCGATATAACGGTGCGATCGTGATTATGTCGAGGTGGGTTCAATAATCACCTATACCTCTTCTCAACCATGTCACTACTCCCAGCTACAATGTAGCCACAGAAGACAGAAAAGTCATGAATATTGAATGGGGCAGAGAACAAATAATGCTACGCTTTAATAGATTCAATGAATGCCTTTTTTTTTACAATGGAACAGATGAAAGCATCATGCTTTGTTGTTAATCTCAATGAGGACTCCATTGATAGAAATAAAATCATTTTTGTGGGGAAAATCAATCAATATAGCCCGCACCAATGCTAGCATTTGGCTCTCCTTTAAGTTGATGTGACAAGCAAAAAGCAACACTAAATTATACAGAAAAGTAATGAGAATGCTCCTTTCCAAATATCAATTTACCATATTTGCTGGTGTATAAACCTCACCTTTTTCTTGACAGAAAAACCACAAAAAGGGGGGAGTGGTTAATACACAGAGATAGAGAAATATATTTCATGAAAACACCACAAAATGGCTATTATATTGATCAGTGTATGTGGAGTCAAAGGCTTGAAAGGCTTTTCTGTTAAATGATTTGTGCTCTAATCAGAAACAAGTATGTGAAATGTGTTGTTAAATTGTGTACTAAAAGTTTACCAAAGTAAGCGGGGAAAGCATAGAATTCATATAGTTTGATCATGTTGCAATGATTCCCAGCACAGGTTTATCATCTACAAAATGTTTTTTCCCCTTCAATGTCAACCCAAAATTGGGGGTGCGGTTAATACACACGTGCGGTCTATACACCGGCAAATACGGTAACTTGAACATCTGTACATTGATTAATGCCAACACTTAAATTCCCTCTTTTATCAGGCAGTGCTCCTTCCCACTTGTATGTATCCATTTTAACTAAAGTAGCCGGTGAAATATCATCAAAAATTATTTTTAAAAGAAATAAAAAGAAATTAGGAATTCATATGCTCCTTCTCATACTAATTAACCCATCAAGGACAAGAGCTATTTTAAGGCAAAATTGATCATTGTATTCCTCTACAAATTGGCAACTCCTAAATTTTGTTGACCGATCAACGACATAAAAATAGGTGGAATATATGTAGTAATGACCATGTTAGACAAATATGAAGTGACTTTGCCGCAAAGTTGCCAATTTGAACGCCAATATCTGTTATTAAAATATCACAATGTGTTGCCAATTTAAGGATTTTTCTAAATTACAGTGATTTACGCAAGAATAAAAATCATTAAAAAATAACTAACGCAGGTAGAGTAACAAAGATAATATGGTCCTCCTCACACCAAATGTTTCTTAAATTCACTCTCTTATAATTTGCCATTGCTTCTTTTGCCATACCAATTTAAACTACTCTGGCCTCAAGGTGAAGTATAATATTTAAAAAGTTTTTTTAAAAATAAAGAAAAAGAAATTAGGAATTCATATGCTCCTTCTCATACTAATTAATCAAAACTAAAATTTTGATGATTTATTGTGAGTTACTTAAATTCATACCTTGATCAAATCTAAAATGCAGCTCCAGTGTGAAATATAATATCAAAGTAAAACAAACTTTACATAATATATGTTTGCAGAAAAAGATTGAGAATGTCATATGGTTGTTCTCACACCAAATGCTACATAAATGTTCTCTCTTATAATTTGCCAGTCCTTCTCTTGCCATACCAATCTAAACTAACGTGGCCTCAAGGTGAAATATAATTAGGAATTCATGCTCCTTCTCATACTAATCAAAACTACAATTTTGATGATTACTTGTGAGTTACTTAAATTCATACCTTTATCAAAACTAACATGTAGCCTCATGCAGTGTGAAATATAATTTCAAAGTATTAACAAAGTTTACAAATGTATACAGAAAAAGAATTGAGATTGTCATATTAATATGGTTGTTCTCACACCAAATGCTACTTAAATTCACTCTCTTATAATTTGCCAGTGCTTATCTTGCCATACCAATCTAAACTACTGTGGCCTCAAGGTGAAATATAATTAGGAATTCGTGCTCCTTCTCATACTAATCAAAACTACAATTTTGATGATTACTTTTGAGTTACTTAAATTCATACCTTGATCAAAACTAACATGTAGCCTCATGCAGTGTGAAATATAATTTCAAAGTATAACAAAGTTTACAAATGTGTACAGAAAAAGAATTGAGATTGTCATATTAATATGGTTGTTCTCACACCAAAATGCTACTTAAATTCACTCTCTTATAATTTGCCAGTGGTTCTCTTGCCATACCAATCTAAACTACTGTGGCCTCAAGGTGAAATATGATAATCAAACAAGTAAAAAAAAAAATGTCAAAAAAATAGATGAGTATTACACGTGCATGCAGCTCGCACAGACCCTGGGGACACGGGACATGATGATGATACGCATAGCATCATCACTTGAAAGTGTGCGCAATGCATAAATAGGTTATGAAGAGAGAGGGGCCTTCGTCTTGCTATCTACAATGTATACATACGAACTCACACTATAGCGCGGCGGAAGACTGGGTGGAATACTCTTGAACAAACCAACATACAAACATGCAGAGCAGTCACCTGTTTATAGCAGGTTTATCAGATTGAACAATTGGGGTTCGGACATTATCACTTCAGATTGTCTTAAAAAACAGCCATGAGTGCTGTTTTGATTAACTTCATGGTGTCGTATGGAAGATAAGAATATGAGCTTTTCTGTGATATCTAAAATTCTGACAAACATTTCTTGATCATTGAGAAATTAACCATCAAAAATGGGTTTCATTTTTTTTTTAGGGACACTCTCTGATAGTGGCCACCAAAAGTGATCCCCTGCAGTGAAACTTATAAATAATGTTATGGAACCTGTCTATAGAGGCTACCTGCCTGCAATTTTGTTTGAATTATCTCTTCATTCAAGAAAAGTTGACATACACACTGGCAGGTCCACTGTATTTTAAGACAGTTGCAGGTATAGACAACTACATTCAAGAAAAAATTATATACTGTACCTTTAATCATTATTTATAAAGATAAATGAATACATACTGTACATACATGTAAATAAATAGAAAATCAAGAAATATGGCCTGTTATACAATAAAACAGCTACACTTTATGGAAAATATATATATTATATCCATTCCTCACATTGTTATTTGTCCTTATGATGTACAGTACACAATGTGTTTACAAACATAGTTTTGTTTTTGTATGATTTTCATTTGTTATTACATAGTGGAAATAAACTATGTTTTAGTTTGATAACAATGGCCATACAACCTGAGATAGATTTCAAGAATAAGTTTAAGAAGTTGTTAGAAGTGGGTAGTATGTAGTCAAACATGTCTTAGTGGTCACCTGTCTATAACAACTTACTTGCGTCTCCAAAAGGTATCCCTTGCAGAGAAAACAATGTAATGGAACCTGTCTAATAAAGGTCTAATATCTTTAGTGGCCATTTTTCCTTTTTTCCCTTAGGTGGTCACTTTTGACAGGTTGGACTGTACAATGTAACATACAGTTTACACACACACACATGTACAGACACACACACACTCTCATTTACCTAGATAGATGACCGTTGATTCTCTGAAGCATGCCCCATTGATTTGTACATCCACGTCAGTGTAACGGCAGTGTTTATATGTAAGTCGTGAATTTTTAATGAGCTTGTGTTCGAAAGTCATCAGAAAATCTATACTTCCAATATGGCGGTCGTATTGTTATTGTGTATGTGTACAATGGAGGAGAAGGGGGGATTTGCTACGCGAGTAAACTTCTGTATTGGAGAGTTGTCTATTCAGTTCAGTTTAAACAAATGTTTATTGATAGGCGATATACTTGTAGCTGTAACTAACAAGTACATGTAGTGTACGGTCATGCTGTCGAATGTCAATCAATACTCTACAAGCTTGTCAATGCTATAGAGAACCTATTGTTAATTCAATGTGTCAGGTTATGCGTAATTATCTTAATTTGATAAATTTGAAAATTGTAGCTTGAAAAACATATTGAAAATGGCTATACACATTGTATGCAGTATTCAAAAGAAATAATACAATTATGATTTTATCACTATCTATCATATCCTTGATCTGTACATTAAAAGCAAAATTGAAATATGTTTTACTATGAAATATGAAACAAACTACAAGATAAACACAAACAAAATTTTGACTTTGAATTATAAACATCATAAATTGCAAGGAAAATGTTAAGGCAGATTTTCAATTCCTTATAAATTTCACTCTCATTGAAGTATTTTAAAAACAGCCAAATTATTATTTTTTTTATATTCCGTTGCAGTAAAGGTTGACAATGATGCCATCATTGCAGATCATTTTGTTGTTGTTCTTTCCTTTTTACATGTTTTGGAGTCATGTTCAAGCCTTGGTCTGTACCTAGTTGACCCAACGATTAACCCCGCTACCAAGCCACAGCCTTGGTGTGACGCAACAGTAAATAGTTTTAACATCTGTGCTGTCTTATTAAAACAAATTAATGGGATCATATCATTTTCAGAAATTTAGTTAAGAGCATTTTAAGATTTTAAAAACAAATAAAGGAAACTTATTGTGCATATATAACAATGTCCATAATTACATGAAAAGATAAATTAAGCTTAAAATATATCTTATTAAATTAATAAAATACTGCTGAAATATATCTTAATACACATCAAATCACACATAATACTATTTGCATCATAATTAAAACAGAAAAGTCAAATACAGAATATCTTAGGATTACACATACACACACACACAAAGTAATATATTAACGTTAATAACATTTCATAACATGGCATTACAACACATCTATATACTGAATTATTTATGGTTAGTATGGTTTATATTGTATGTGAAATATGAATATATATTATTTAAGAAATAGTAGAGAACAATTTAGCAAAATTAAAACCTTTCATTTTTTAAACTTTTGTAGTAATCTGTCCTTAAAAATGTATTGCAAGCTTCGGTTTTGTTTAGAGAATTGTAAGATAAAAACAAATGTAAGACATTTTCCAATAGAATAACTGGAATTGTCATTGCATACTTACCCTAGTGTTGTCATGGTGACGATTGTGTACCAGAAAGCTGCAGGAATGCAGTAAAACTTGGTTTTCTTTGTATATTTTTCCGCATAAAACATAATTGTGGCAAATATAATAATTGCCATGGACATGGAGAAAAGTAAGAATCCTAATTCGCTAGCACAACTTTTAAGTGTGTATCCCAATATGCGTAATCCTGCCGAATGTCGCGAGAACTTGAAAATTCTAAAGACACGAAATACTCTGAGTGTGACGAACATGCCGCTGAGGCTGTCGTCTTTGAAGAACAAGCCGATGTAGTATGGCATGATGGCCACTACATCAATGACAGACATGACACTCCGAGCAAATTTCCATCTACTAGGAGCTGCAAATAGTCTGAGTAGATATTCCACAGTAAAGATCATGACACATGCAGTGTCTAGGCAAAAGAAGGCCTGTTCGTAGCGTTCCCCGCAAGCTAGCACAGTTACGGTTCCGGGGAGCGGCGAGCATGGAACGGTCTCGACAATGTTTGCAAAGACGGACACGGCAATGAAGAAGCCCGTCACGTAATAGAAAACAGTTGCGGCTGTTCCCGTGTGCGGGTTCTCGAACCCTCTCCAAAACTTCTCCCGGAGCGAGGTGAGTGGAACATTGTCACCCATCTCCGAGACTCTCTCATCCATGAGACGTTCGGCATTGTCTCTCTTCTTGTCACGATACTCCTCGTAGCAACAGTCACCGATGATCTCGGGCATGAGCCCGAAGAACGCCAGCTCTTCATCGAACGATGCGATGCACTCCTCCCGGGGAAAGTGCATGGTACCCGTGCGATAGAAAGTCAAGATATGGCGGAACAGGTCGGGATCCCTGTCAAAGAAATACTGGTTTGATTCTTCATCGAAGAAATATTCTTTCTCGCTACTCCCCAGGAGTGTGTCTGGGTACCTATCGAGCATGTGGCTCCAAATTTCAAACTTCCTCCCGCTGACATTGACGGTCACTCGACCAAAGTGTTCGTTGCAGCGCCGCTCTGGGAGTACGGGCATCGGATTGGGGGCCACTGGCACCCATCCGATCGCCGCTGCCCGAGCAAATGGCAACCACGCTGCAGCCATGTCTCAAGTCTTTCCTCTTCTTCTTCTTCTTTTTAATGGTAATGGTGAAATCACCTGTGGAAACTGTATGATCTGATGTGCGGTTGAGGTCGTCCGTACCCCCTTGAAAACATATTGTCAAGAACTATACACGGCACTCAGCTGTGTGGTAGTGGTGGTGGGAGCGCCGCATCTAAACAGGCTTCCACGGCCACCCGGCCCAACCTTCCCGTCAAAAACACTGCACCACATACCCTCGATACGCCGCAGAAAAATGCCATTTAGTGGCTGAAATTCTGTTTTGGCGTTACAGGAAACATTTTGGAGGCTTATCTTCCGAAAGTATTAATGATGACACGCGAGTGTTATATCCTCGTAAGCCAAGTATATGTCTCGGAGCATGTAACTAGCGCTAAATGTCTAGGCAAGATTCAAGACTCCACAGACGCACGAAAAGTATAATGTTGATGTATGCTGTGCCGTTGCTGTATGTAGTCCATTACACCACTGGTAATAAAACCGATAGAAAGTGAAGCCAGATACGGCTTCATACACTTGTCGCATTCAACCGAACCCCGTCCGCCAGGTTTCTATTGAGGCACAGCAATTCAACGTTTAACGTATGGAGCATTTGGGAGAATTGCGTGAGTGATCATGCTGGTAGCGGGAACAAAACGCCACGAACCGTAACATCGTACACCCCTTAAATATGATCGTATGCTTTTATTTTACTGGAAAGCTCAATATTTGCATGGATTTGGATTAAGATACTTACACTTAATCCACATTAAGCTTATTTGTTAGCTTTGTATGTATATTTAGATGTTTTATGCTTTTCACCGCCAGGGCAAAATTGGTAACTTCTTCCAATGGATATGCAAATGAGGCGGCGGCTGTAGACATACATGTTCGTTGTCGCACTGCGTACGAGTAGCGGCGCCCTTTCCAAATGTTTGATGGTGGTTATCAGATTAGAACTCAATGATTTGGGTAGAAGAATGCAATGGACTTCTCAAATCGGATTTACTTTTCGCCTCTCTATTTAGAGTAATTTGAGAGTTGGTATGAATGTTTATACATGTATAATGGCTATTTATTTTACCATTTGATAAATAGTGTTCTGTCATATTAGTAGTATATAAAGTCCATGTAATGGTAACAATAATATTATTCTCATACTAAATTGCATTATTGTTGTTGTAATCATAATCGTTATTCTATTATTAGTATTAGTATTATTATCATTAGTAGTAGTAGTAGTAGTAGTAGTAGTAGTAGTAGTAGTAGTAGTAGTAGTAGTAGTAGTAGTAGTAGTAGTAGTAGTAGTAGTAGTAGTAGTAGTAGTAGTAGTAGTAGTAGTAGTAGTAGTAGTAGTAGTAGTAGTAGTAGTAGTAGTAGTAGTAGTAGTAGTAGTAGTAGTAGTAGTAGTAGTAGTAGTAGTAGTAGTAGTAGTAGTAGTAGTAGTAGATAAGACAAGAACAACAAGAAGTCAATGTTTAATTATTCCACATCAACGAAGAGGTTGTATGCATATTTATCTTTTAGTCACTTTCAGGTTAAACACGTTTGACAATTTAAAGTTGAGTAAGTTCAAGGTTCAAGGTTCAATTTGATTTCATTTTCAACAAGAAAATACATATATTTACAATGAATAAGTCACAACAACATTTTATAAGATATACAAGTTGAAATTATATACAAGTGCATGTTATTTTACATTGCCAATCAAAATTTACGTTTATATAATTATTAATTAAGTTACAATGAAATTTCGAAATAATCATGTCATATATTTAAAACGGAATCAAGAAGGAAATAAATGTTGTTGTATGTTTAAATTTCAAGTGAAAATGGAGGGATCCACTAAAAAGCATTGCTTGTAGAATGTGGAATCCCTCCAAAATTAATGTTTTACAAAAATAATGAAAGTATCAAATACGGAATTTGTTTAAAAAAACAAAAACAAAAACAAACAAGATAGCAAATATACAGTGTAGTAGTATAAAGAATGTAATTATTACAAATCTGTTTGCTTAGGATTCAAAATAATATTGTGCCTACGGAGACTATAAAGAGAACACGTATGACGAATAAGACGCAGTGTGCATGGTGTGAAAGCATATACTTGGACAAGAGTATACAAAAGATAATGAAACATAGAAAGTACGAATGGAATGAGAGGGTATGGACCAGCAAGACTGAAGGACAATGTATAAAATAAAAACTTCATACAAATTAAGAGTATAAGTATTTTTTCATTAAAATAAACGGCGCAATTTCCAAAATAACCAACAATAATAAATAGTCCTTTACGATGACCCTTTTTTCATTACAAAAAAACTAAGTTAACTATTACGATAACGTTGTAATAAAAATAATTTAAGTTTACTTTTAAAAGAATTAAGTGAAGGTACATTGTTCATACCTATATCAAGAGTGTTCCAACATTTAGGACCATCATAAATAAACGTATTCTGAGCTAATAGAGTTCTTAAAAGGGGTTAATGAAATTCATTTGACTGTCTAGTTGGGTAATTATGAACCCCATATGAAACCCATAAAATTAAAAGCTGAAGGTAACCCATTATTATCATATTTATACATAAATTGACCTAATTGATATAAATACAGGTCTTAAATTTTTAATAATTTATTATTAAAAAAATACAGGGTCTGTGTGGGAGCGTGCAGTGGAATTAATACGAATAATCCTTTTTGTAATAATAATAACCTAAATACAAATCTAAATCTAAATACAATTGATGCGTGTTCCCCCAAGCAAGAAGGCCAAAGTTTAAGTACGGCAATATTAAAGATTAGTATAACTATGA